>JAOTRI020076982.1:0-16596 GCA_028564885.2 Zoanthus sanctaehelenae
GCTCCAAAATTAGCAAAAATCCACTTTTAATGGCGGTTACAGCGGCGACAAGACACCTCAACAACGCCATCGCCACAAAAACTAAAAACACAATCCCTGGGTACTACACAACGTGGGATGTTTCCATGGCAATGTCTAATATGGATAAGAGAAAGCTAATTGATTGTTTTGATACAAAAAACTCGAAAAACTTTCTGGATGGGAAAGGGTAGAACATTATTGGATGACTGTAATTGATGTTACTGTTAGGGAAATCATCCTTTAGTTTTTGCAACAAAGTATATATTTAAAGATTGTGTTTCCCCCGAAAAAAATTATAATTTCTCATTACAAAGTTATTGGCCATTGACCAGTGTTTGCATCTTTTTGGCCTAATTTCCTTTATACTATTCACCAACTTTGTTCTTTTTTGGAAGCGTGATAACTAAACAATATTTATAATTGTGCATAAATAATGCTAGATAATGGTGTGCTGATTGGCTCTTAATGTTTTTAACTTGCCCAATAGTCAACAGGTGGAGTTGTTTATGTACCACAGAGTGCAATCCCAGTTGTCTATAGCTATGGCACAAATTTTAGCCAGGTAAACTGAAGACAAAGTTTGGGTCTTGTGTATTTTGTGTCTGCCAATTTCTCTTACAGCAGCATGTAGTACCTTTGCTGGAAACTCAGTTTACAGATGAAATCAGGGTTAATTATCAATCCCTCTCTGTTCATCCGGTAGTGCATTGATTGGAGCGAAGGACTGATATTTATATATTACTAGCAGTAATCATAGACATAGATTAGTGAAGTGCGTTCGATAGTTTAAAGGTTGCATAGGATGGTAATTTTTCTAGCACTGTGGCGGAGGGATTGAACTTAGGCCTGTGTAAAAACAGTTAACACAAACAAGAAGTCAAATAATTAACTGTTGTGTAATTTCATGGGAAGCTTACATACCGTATTGGCTCAAAAGACCCACACCCAGACGCCCTCGGAGAAGTCCAAGATGGCGTCGATTTGGATCAACCACAAAATCGAGATTTTTTCCGCCTGCTCAGGAATGGAACTCAGACCCCCTCGGAGAAATCCAAAATGTCGTCGATTTGGATCAACCACAAAATCGAGTTATTTTCCGCCTGCGCAAGATTATGATTGCGTTCTCCTAACGTCGAACGCAATTACAGAGTACCGGTTTTTCATGAAGATTAGTGAGACAGAATTAGTGTTTGAATAGGTTTGGGTCATGAGTATCTGTTTACAATCCAAGACATTTTCTTTTTATGCAAAAACTTGTTATAATTGTTAGAACTTGTTATTTGTGCAGTTTTTGCAAAGCAATTAATGTTTTTATATAATTTTAGAGCAATGTTTTAAGCTGAAATGCTAGTTAGATTATTAGTTCGGCTGCAATTAATCCTTAGTTTTTGAGTTTCCCAGTCACCACGATTAATTTTGCGATATTCAGTACTTTCTTTTTTTTTCATTTTTCCTTTACTATATTATTATTATTTGCCATAAAGTATTTTTGTAGACAAAGTATAGTTTTTAAAGTACTTTACTCATTTTTTATGTACCAATTTGGACGTTAGTCTTTCGTCAGAGTAAAAGGACAAACGTCCGAAACGTCAGTAAAAATTCTTTCTTTTATAAGGTGTATAATTGACATATTTATTACTAAATTGTTTCTTCAGAAAAACCGACGCAGCTCAAACTAGTTTATCGCTTGTTAATTTTCTCTCATTAAATAGTGCCCGCCTTTCTGCTCATCAATAACTATTTATCTTCCATTGTTAGCCTGTTGCACAAACACCAACCTACATGAGTACTGCTGTGCCCTATCACGCAACTCCTGCTGTCTACTACTACTTCTAGGTTAGTGAAATTTCGGGTACCTTATACTACTGACATGTAACACAGTTTGAACCAACTAAAACACTAAATAAAGCTAGTCCCGACTCTCAACCAACGAAGAAGCTGCTACCTTAATCCTTTTAAAAAGTCCGCCAAACTTTCTTAAATAATTTCCAATAGTTACTTCACTAGTTTAGAATAATCTTATTATTTTTAATTTTTTTTTGTTTTTGCAGTAAGAATCTTCACCAATGCAGCTGATGTTTTGGAGTCCAACTAATTTTAACAGCAATCTGCATGCATAAATTGTATCTTCCATGAATTTTTTTTAAAAGTATGATTTACTGAGATGTGTGAGAAGAAATATGATAGGTTTTAATTTTTATTTTCGACCATAACATAACATCTTACAAAGAATTATCGTAGTTTTCTTTTTAAATAGTCCATTTTGTTCGTTTTTAATCTTTGATAATCATTTTTGTATGAAATAAACATGAAATAAATTTTTAAATGAAGAACTTTAAAATTAACGTGTGCTAATTTATGCTATAACAAATCTTTCAGTACACACAATGAATACTGAAAATATTGATTTACTACCCAATATGTTTTGTCCACTCTCTCCCCTCAAAGTTTTGCTTATGTAATCTGATATAACGATCTTCAATATAGCGATTGCCCAAAGATAACGTTGAAAATTCCATATAGCGACAAAAAGAAATGTATGGGACAAAAGCGCGTTGATAAAACGATTCTCGATATTACGTTAATCCCGATGTAACGATGTTAATCTGGCGAACGAACATTGTTCCCAATGAGGCCCGCTTCAAACGGTCGAACTTTTGCCTTGTCGAATTCAGTTCAACTCTATCATTTAAAATTAGACGCGGCAAACCTACGATAGAACTTTAGAAGTTCAACGTTTGAAGTAATTGAATTCGCCAAGTCGAATTTGTGTCGGACTTGCGACAGAGGTTGTCGCATATGCGGCAAAAAAGCAACACTGATTTAAAGGGTTGCATTATTGCCATGTTGAATGCAGTGCATAAATTATTAGTCCATGATAATCTATTTTGTGGGTAAGTGAGCATGCTAGCTAGCTAAATCCTTTCGAGCCAAGTGCGTGGCCCATGGTGCCGGCGCTTATCTCCGGTTTCTGTAGTGTTAAGCGGATGAGAGTTTTAACTCCCCCTGGACGGGACACTAATCCATCGCAGGTTAGCTCCCAGCAGACGCTGGTACTCATTTCCCTACCCCGGGAGGATGGAAAGCTGAGTTGGCTTAGGCGGAAAAGAAGGCCACACAAAGATTCACATCTCGGCAAAGTGCCGGGATCGAACTCGGGACCTCGTGGTTGGAAAGCAGAGATCTTACCAACTGCTCCAACCATGTCCGCCTTATGTGAATGAGAACCCAGTATAAAGTTAGTAATGTTACTGGGGAACATAGTGCCTAAGATTAGCTATCAGCCCTATTGATTTTGTTATTAATCTTGGTACTTATGTAGTTTGTTTTATTATCAAGGTAGATTACTATCTTATTCTATCAGTGATTCAAGATATTTAACATGGTTTCTATTTTTTAATGCACTGACATAACTGTTCTGAGAGTTATTAAAAACGTGTAAATTAATATTTGATATACCAACAATTATTGACAGTAAAAATCAATATTGAATGCGTTCTTTTTATTTCTTTTCAGTTGACGACATACACGGCCTTGATGCAAGTGAATTCAGGAGAGATGGAGTCCTATATCAGAGATTGCAAAACACCTTGTTTCCCTTGGTAGCAAGGATGACGAACTTTAGTACAAAATGATTTCCTCATATTGATTGAAGAACTCTCTCGCAAGTGAGAACGTCAATTAAATACAAAATGATTTCCTCCTATTGATTGAAGAACTCTCTCGCAAGTGAGAACGTCAATTAAATACAAAATGATTGCCTCCTATTGATTGAAGAACTCTCGCAAGTGAGAACGTCAATTTTTACTAAATGAAACTAAAAGTTGTAGATTTTGTTAACATGTTAGTTGTGTTGCAACAGCAAGTGAAGAAAGAAACCTTAATTACGAGCTATATATTAAAATACGTTTTTTAAAGTTTTATATTAATCGCAAGAGCTTGTTTTATCAAAAAAATTATTTTATATCAATAAAATTTACTAAAAATTCAAAACAGTTTTACTTATTTTGTTATTATTCTAATTGTGACACGCACTGTTGTAACTTTAAAACTCATCAAATCATGGGGCTATCCCATGGGAAATTGTATAGGAAATCGCATTATCTCGAGTACAATTCGTAATAGGTATGAGTGATACTCTGAAAATTCGGGCGAGTCCAATTTCAGAATTTTAAAGACATCAGGAGTGTCTTTTAATTATGAATTGTACGAGAGATAGTGCGATTTTGTGGCTAGTGCTCTGAAGAGGCCAAGCCACTATGTTATCGCTTTGTGAGTGTTAGATAGTGGGAGCGTAATTCGGAGAATCTTCGTTCAATTCCGTTTCCTACGGCACCTTGGTCGATTTGTTACGGAAATGTTCGGTATACTAATACTGAAAGACTGAAGTTTGTTCGTGCATGTGGGATGTCAAACTCCAGATGACATACTGTAGTGGAAACTCCGGTGATGTGGTTTTGCTGGATTTGTTTTGCAATATCAAATGCTAATTTCATTTTTTATGGAATATTTATCAATTTAGCGAGTTATCCAGAAGAGAACAATGAGTTTTTGAGTCTTTTAGCTCTGCCGTATCACGTTTCACAGTGGAGTTTACGTATAGTAAGTCTTGTTGTGGCGGGGTTGTATAAGAAGTGCGAGTTTACAGAATTCCGAAGTTATTTCCTTACAAGTTTTAAAACTACTTTCGAAAACTTTATAAAACTCAACATACTCCTGACCGGTTACTTTTGATAAACAAATACGATTTTCATATTTGCACGAAAACTTTCAGTTTCATTATAAAAGTAAAATTAATAAAAATAATATTTTTATTTTATAAAGCGGATATATACAGAGCTCTACACCGCTTTACAGTTTTAATATAAAAGACAAAATCTAGATATATAATGAAAACTAGGCTAATTAATTAAAAGCAATTCTAAAAAGATGAGTTTTTAAACGCGATTTAAACACGGTGACCGAGGGACTTAACTTAATGTCAACGGGCAAAGTATTCCATAATTGGGCGGCAACTGAAAGTGCTTTCTCTCCATATGTTTTTAACGTACCTTAGGAACTTCCAACAAATATTTTCCTGCATATTTTAAACTCCTAGTTGGATTATAATTAACTAAAAGTTGACTTAAATAAGACGGTGCTAAATTATTAATTGCCTTGTATGTCAGTAATAAAACTTTAAAAGTAATTCTATGCTCAACTGGAAGGCAATGCAATGATTTGAGAACAGGGTACCTGCGCAGCTCCAGGATGTTTATAGCAACAAGACGCCCAGCGCCATTTTGAATGCGCTGAAGCTTTGCGAGTAAATACTTTGGTGACCCTGTAAGCAGCAAGTTAAATGCAATTTTCATCTTATAATTGAAATTAATTGAACGATGATTTCAAACTTTATGGCATTGTTTTATATCTTGAAAGAATAATTAAAACTAACAAAAAAAAAAAGAAATCAGAAGAAAAAAAATTATATAAATTTTAACTGGCTACGCTACTAGAGGACTATAAGTAATGGTCATAGAGAAGCGAAATTCGCACTTTTTTTTCTGTCCGACTAGTTGGGTGATACGAAAACAATTAGACCCTTCGCCCTCAAGGGATACGGGTCTAATTGTTAATTAGTATTTTCCAACATCAGGACTATTACGCATACTACAATCTGATTGGCTCCCTAACCTCTGTCTATTAAATAGTCACCTCGGACCTGAAATTTTGTGTCGCATCTACTCCAAAATCCGAGTATAAAATTAAGGGTACTAACCCAGTAACTATACTGGAAGTGAAAAGTTTGTTTCCAAATATACCCACGAGCTGTCGATAAAATAAATGAGAAATGTAAATAATGGACGAGGCAAAGCCTCGTTTATTTTTTGTAAACAAACCACGAACTAAAAGTAACTAACCTTTTTAATAAGCAAGGTGAGTTCACTGCATTGTAAGGCGCGCCTTATACAACGAACCTCAAGCAAAAGTCGAGTTTGAACAACTTAATTAAAAATAAATATGTACATGATTAAAATTGCATATTAAGTTCAATTAGAATAACATAGAAATAACAAAAAGTCATTCATGCCATGGAAAATGATTCAAGACAGGACTCTTAAATGAATCAACGCAAAGAAAATAATTTTTAATTAAGGAAATGCGAACAAAGTATCTACTGAAATTTGTCAAAAGCTGAAATTAAATGGCAAACTAAAATCAACAAAAACCTTGCTTTCGACTTTTATCTGCATGCCCTTTGGGAAGCTAGTTCAATGTATTAATAAAACATTAGAACTCAACCAGTATTTGAAGTGTTTTCTCACGCCGCCATCCCCGACTAAGTAGTACCGAATAGCCATCTTGAAGATTTGTTCTCAAAACAATCTGTATATTTTCGCTCCAAAATTATCGCACCATAAAACACAACAATTAATTATCAACAATGGAAACTCCGGTATTCAGTAAATCTGGCAAAAAAAATGAAAAAATTGAAAAAATGTTTTAAATATGCTTTGTTTTTGTTCATCTTACCTTTGACAGCTTTCAACTGACAGCACACGAGGTAGAACGATGTAGACTTAGTGACCTGGCCCTTTATTTCAACACAGGTATCCCAATCGCTTTCTAAATTCAAATCCCGACTCAGGGGACTGAATTTGCGATCAATTTCCCCATACACGGGCAAGCGTTTTCGTTCAAATCCCCACCCATGGCCCGAATACCCCCCCACGGGACTTAAATTGATAGGTGCATAAGAATCACACCTCGAAGTCGAACTAGGCCCTTATAAAAATTTCACCTTGGAAATTTAGATGCACCTTAGAAATTTTGATCTGTTGGTAAAAAACCTTACTTTCTGAATATTATTGCCATAATTTTATGTTGTTTTAATTTCTCTAGTTCAATATAGCACTTTTGTAAACAAAAGCGGAGGGCGGAGTTTTATTGTGATAACTTGAAAAGTTTTTAAAATTTCCAAAAATGCTAACACGGTTTTGAACTCCAGGTATTCAGCTGTAAATCTACCAAATAACATCGAATGTTTCATAGATTTCACATAAAAATAGTTTCGAGAAAAAGATTTACAGCGCTGATTTTATTGCCGTAAACATCTAAAATATGTCTGGAATTTTTATTTGTGTTGTAACTAAGCACATGTGAGATCTTCACAAAGAAGAAACCACATGCGCGATTTTCACACAGCAGAAACCACATGCGAGATTTTCACACAGCAGAAACCACATGCGAGATTTTCACAGAGCAGAAACCACATGCAAGATCTTCACACCACAGAAACCTCGCAAGCAACGAGCCGTTTTCTTTCGGCCATGGAACAAGTTGTTTTAGTTTTGTTTTAACAATCAGGGTTTTTACAAGTAAACAATTATTTCTCCGTCCATTTGTTTACAGTATGTGCTATAATAGCAAAGAATACAGGTTTAAGCGATTTCGAAATAAGTTATAAAGCCGATGTGCCGGTTGTGGTTACAACACAGTAAACATTCCAAACATATTTTAGGTGTTGACAGTAATATATTCAGCGCTGTAAAAGTTATGGCAAACTCCCAAGCCCACTGCATGATATGTTTGTTTTTCTTCGCCCACAAGAACTCTGAGTCAATCAAAACCACTTTCGGCCGTAATATCTCCCGCGAAACTGACGGCAGGGAGCACTGTCAAAACAATAGGGCATAATGAACAATTTCGCTTCCTGCAAATTTTTTTATTTCAATTCCATATGAGATCTGGCAATTTATTTTTCACTCATTTAAAAGTTTACTAACTACTGTATCTATTCAAATGACTATAATATCGTTTTGGTCATTTTCATCAGTTTCAAACTGAATCGTAACCTTTTAAAATTTCTTTTTTCTTTTTTCTTTTTACTTTTATAATTTATGAAACCATTCTTGCAATTAGGTGTAAATTATTACTGGTTAACTGTTTATTTGAAAATTAGAAAAGTATTCGGTGGCCTTAGGAAAGATTTGAACTTGATTATCAACATACAAGGCAGCAATTCAGTACCTATTAGGTAGACTAGTACTATTTTCATAACTCAGTATACTGTTTAACATGGATATAAGTTATAAAAATACAATAAAAATGATATTCTTGACAATTTCAATGATAAGATTAGAATCTAATTTATTGCTATCGATAAATAAATTACCATGAATATAATAGTAATAATAGTAATAATAATAACAATAAAAATAGGCATAGAAAGGATTTACAGTATATAAGTGATAGGAAAAAAAGACACCAATAATTGTTTAACTTTGAAATCTAATGAAGATACGTATATATGAAGTATATCACTTTTCGTAG
Source organism: Zoanthus sanctaehelenae (assembly GCA_028564885.2). Taxonomy (NCBI): domain Eukaryota; kingdom Metazoa; phylum Cnidaria; class Anthozoa; order Zoantharia; family Zoanthidae; genus Zoanthus; species Zoanthus sanctaehelenae. The sequence goes on from JAOTRI020076982.1 coordinate 8,335, forward strand.
CCAATCATTAAGATTAAAGTTAAAGTTTGATTTTATATATTTTAGGCTTTTACTTTCCATACGCTTACTTAATTCCCAGTAACATCAGTATCAACTAACTATCTGTAACAATATGTACTACACCAAGTAGCTAAGGGTTAGATCTTGAACTGTCCCGGATGTTGTCATTAGTTTTCGAAGTATAGATTATGTTTATTTTACATTGTTATTAGTTGTTATTACTACAATCTTTACATGATGGCAGCGGTAAAACTTGTAATTCTGAACTTCTGAGTTGTGTGTTGATAGCAACTGAATAATTTGTGTGATATGAATTCTACGTGGGAAAAAAGTTCGTCTGAAACCACTCCAGAGTGCTCAAATCACTCGACGCTTAGAATCCCGCATGTCAAGCCGCCCAAACCGATTAATCTTTCGGAGTGTACTGTTAAGTCGTGGAAAATTTGGAAACAATTGTGGCAGAATTATTCTGTGGTAACCCGACTCGAAAGTCAAGAGGAACAGTATCAGAAAGCATTTTTTCTGTGCTCAATTGGTGAGTGAGCCTTGGAAATTTATAATGCACAATTATATCTAAATTTGACCAATACTTTACTGGGGATATCAACGAGACCTACCAACGATTCAAGTTCAATCAGAGACAAAAAGCAACGGGCAAAAATGTTGACACCTACTTAACAGAACTGAGAAACATGGGAAAACTTGCAATTTCTGTGAGTGCTTAAGTGATTCATTGTTGCGTGACCATATTGAGCTGGGCATACGAGACGACGGTGCACGAAAACGATTGTTGCAAGAGCGACCCTATATTTAAAGAAATGTATTAATATCTGCAAAAGTGCTTAGAATGCCATAACTCACCTGGGTGCAATGGCCGGCAAGAGTGAAGAAGTTATGGGTATTTCTCAGGGAGTAAAAGAGTTTACTAAACAACGCAAAAGCACCGGGAAGCGTGACAGAAATTGTGGAAGTAAGACGTTAGAAGTTAAATGTAAATTTATCATGAAATCCCATGTTTTGAAAAATGAGCTTTGTCCTGCTTTTAGCCAGAAATCTAACCGGAGGGCCGTCGGAATCTTTGGAAGGGTTCGGAACTGTGTCCTAAAGGAAAACAAATCCATACTGTAGATTATGGATCTGATTCCTCTGACTCGGACATTGCGACTATCAACCCTGTCATTGCTCACATAAATGGTGTTGAAACGCATAAACCCATAAAGTTACAAATTGATTGCGGTGCAACTGTAAATCTTATTTCCCTTAGCAAAATTGGTGATAAACCACTTCAGCCAGCGAACGTAACTCTTCAAATGTGGAACAAGCAGACCATGAATGCACTCGGAACATGTAAGCTAGTTGTGATCAACCCAGCATCGTCAGCAAAATAATATTTGTTGTCGTCAAAGATGAGCTAACACCCCTTTAAAGTCGCAAGGCGGCAGAGAAAATGAACCTGATCACCGTCAAGAGGGTCGAGGCTGTGAATCCGATTCATTCAAACATCCCAGACTCCTTTGCAGATGTGTTTAATAAGGAGCTTGGCATTCTACCAGGAACGGTACATCTGACAGTGAAACCTGAAGCCACACCAGTCATCTGTGGACCCAAGAGAATTCCAGTGTAGTTAAAGGAACCAGTAAAGACAGAGCTAGACAGACTAGTTGATTTGGGGGTACTTGCCCCAGTCGACCGACCAACTGACTGGGTTAACCAAATGGCCATAGGAACAAAAAAAGATGGTCTACTACGTATATGCATTGACCCGCGATCCCTAAATCCAGCCATAAAGTGAGAACATTACCAACTTCTGGTGTTGGAGGATATCCTGCCAGACCTTGCTAAGGCCAAAGTTTTCAGTAAAGTTGACCTCAGTCGTGGATACTGGCACTGTGTGTTAGACCAACAGTCCAGTGAGCTTACCACATTCACAACACCATTTGGGCGATACCGATGGACACGATTGCCGTTTGGGCTTTCGGCCATTTCTGACTGAGATTTTTCAGAAGCGACTAATGCAAGCCCTGGTAGGGCTAACAGGCATAGCTTGTATAGCTGATTATATTCTCATTTATGGTGCAGGTGACACACATAAGGAAGCTATCCAAGACCATAACAAAAACCTGACAAAGCTGCTAAGGAGATGCAAGGAGGAAAGTCAATCCGACTCAACAAAGCAAAGCTAGCATTAAGACTAACAGAACTCAATTTCATGGGACACCATCTCACGTCGCACGGTCTGAAGACAGATCCCAACAAGGTCAGTGCGAACTAATTGGCAAAATTTCTGCCCAAACTTTCTCAAATTATGGAGCCTATCTGATACCTTACACAATCTGATGTGGGCTGGCATTGATCGGAAGAACATGGCAGGCCTTTCAATAAGTGAAATTTCTGGTCACACTAGCCCCGGTATAAAAATTAGCATACTACAAGACAGACAAGGAGCTGTTCATACAATGTGAGGCAAGTGGTAAGGGCATCAGTGCCGAATTGATCCAGGAAGGTAAACCTGTGGCCTATGCTAGTAGAGCACAAACTGATACAGAGACTTGCTACGCAACAATTGAAAAGGAAATGCTAGCTGTTGTATTCTCTCTTGAGAAATGGCATCAATTCCCCCTTGGTCAACATGTGACAGTTGACAGTGATCATAAACCACTGGAGTCTATTATCAAGATGCCCCATGACCGGGCCCCAAGACGCCTGCAAGGCATGTTGCTGAGGTGCATGGCCTATGACACAGAGACTAGATACACACCAGGATTAACTATGCATTTAGCAGACATGATGAGTAGAGCATACTTGCCATTGACAGGTCAGGAAAACGTAGACGAGTTTGAAGGTGTGAACGCAGTTAAGTTTCTCGCAATGAGAGAAGAAAAAGTACAGCAAGTACGCCAAGAAACTGAAAAAGATACAACTTTGCAAATGCTTAAAGAAGTGATACTACAATGGTGGTCAGATGACAAATCAAATGTACCCGTGCAGCTGGCACCATATTTTAGCATTAGAGACGAGCTAGGTGTTCACGACAGCCTTGTGTTCAAAGGGGAACAACTAGTAATACCGCATAGTCTTAGAGAGAAAGTGAAGCACGATACACATGCTTCACATGCAGGTGTAGAAGGTTGCCTAAGGAGGGCCAGAGAATGCCTTTATTGGCCTGGCATGAATGCTGAACTAAAACATTGGATCTCTACATGTGAGCCATGCAGGTTGTATGAAATTTCACCAAGCAAAGAAACCCTGATGAATCATGACGTTCCAGAGAGACCACGAGAAAGAATTGCGGTGGATTTATTCACACTTTTTGGAGAGGAATACCTTATTACAGTAGATTATTACAGTAATTTCTGGGAACTGGACAAGCTGGTAAACACTAAGTTTCCAACCATTATCAGAAAACTAAAGGCCCAATTTGCGAGATGTGGAAGCCCTTGTGATTTGGTGAGTGATAATGGACTCCAATTTATGTCGACAGAGTTTCAGAAGTTCGTCATGGACTGGGATATTGAACATTTTACCATCTCACTACATAACAGCAAAGCAAATGGGAAAGTTGAAGCAGCAGTAAAGTCTGCCAAGCAACTTCTCAGAAAGACGACTAAAGGTGGAGAAGATCAATATCTGACACCCCGACACAAGGAGTTGGGACCAGCTCAGCTCGACGGCTCATGAACCAGAGAACAAGAACTACACTGCCAACAACAAGCGCCCTCTCAGAGCCAAGGAGAAAGTGCAACAATGAAAGAGAGAAGCTAATAGATGGCCAACGACAACAAGCCTTGTACTATAACAGAAATGCCAAAGACCTGACACCTCTAAACAAGGGAGATACAGTTCGCATGAAACCATTCACGCTCGGTGAGAAGGAGTGAAAAAAGCTGTTGTTACAAAGAGACTACATAGATAGAGATCTTACAAAGTAAACACAGGCAACACATCCTACAGGCGCAACCGAGCTCATCTAAAGACAGCAGGTGAACTACCCCAGAACGGTCATTTGGAAGAGTTTCCTGATACCATTGCTGAACAGAGAACAGAACCAGTTGAATAAAGGGACCGGGCACAAAGGGACAAACCACAGATCCAGCACGGACTTGGCACAGGGACCCTGAGCAGACAAGAAAATAATCCAAGTGTGCCAGGAAGCAACCAGTCGCACCATATGACCCAAAGCTGCCAGCAGCAGGAGTCCCAGAAACCTCCAATGGAGACCAATGGACCAGAGAATAGAGCTAGAACAACCCAAACCCGTTCCGGCAGAGTTGTACACAGACCAAATAAGTTTAAACTAAGACTTTGTTTGTAGTTTGCTGGTCTGAGACCAGCCAAGTTTACATTTGTTCCGGTTGTTTATGTTTGTTTATTTTGCCTAGACTTTGCTAGCTTTATGCATCTATACGACGCCTTAGCCCGAAACGGGCGAAACACATCATGAATGTGTGGCTGCACCATATGAAGACGACACTAACCGGTGCTCAATAGTGTCCCTTGGCAGAAAATCCTGAAAAAACACCCAGTGGCACAGCAATGCTGAGACGTCTGCAGAGATATAGCAATATGTTATTGAAAAACGATTGATTTAAAATATTATTGTTTAAAAATAGAAAGCATATACAAGAACATGCATTTGAAAACAGATTTAGAAAATATAACCTACTGTTTATGATGGTATAAAGCTGCGTTTAAATCGTTCATTGCGAGAATTCCGGAGGATAAAACGGGAAGAGCAACGCAAGGAAGTAAGGCGAGTCTTTGTATCACGACGCCGAGGGGACAGTAGGGACATAAAACGGGGATTTACCAAACTGACGAAGGATGAAAAGCCTTCAGTGATACCAGAGCGGATTAATAAGAGACATGAGGAAGGATGATTCTAAGAGCCCTGTTTTGGATAAATTCCAAGGTATGTAGGGTAAGAAGTGAGCAATACAAGGTAACCACATTCAAGTAGTGATCTGATGAGTGATATAAACAGTGAAGAAGTCTGTTACACTTTCACCAGAACGCCGAAGAACACGTAGATGGCCCCAATATGGATATTGTAGCGAAGGTCAAACTGAAGTGTTAAACCCAAAACTTTATGAGAAAGAACAGAATTAGGTTCTACACCTCTGAGAGTGAAGACAGGAAAAACAGCATATTATTAATAGTAGCCCACTTATAGATCTTATCAAGGTCGTGTTGAAGACATGGTGACTGGCCACGCAGGGAGGATTCCGAGGGAGTTATGTCATCGGCATGCTTCCAGTAATTACAATTTAATTGGGTAGAAAGGCCTAAATTATTCAACATTAATAAAAAAGAATAGGTCCGAGTTTAGTTCCTTGAGAGGAACACCGGCGGTGATTGGAAACCATGGAGAGATTATACCACAAACTTTAACTGCTTGTTTTCTCTGAGCTAGGAAGCTGCATATTCAGGATATTAAAGGTGGGCATACAGCAAGATTCTGTATAAGAATAGTGTGAGCAGTGCGATCAAATGATTTTCTGAAATCAAGGAAGCAAGCCAGGACACAGCGTCCAGGCTGGTCGAGATACTTTTAATAAGCCAGCAATGTAAACGATTATTGAGAGACAGAGCGATGTAGATGAACCTTTTAGGTACCCAAACTGGCGTAAATCAACTTTATTTCCAATATCCTGGAATAGCCATTTTACGGTAAAGTCCTCTTGGAGTAGGAGTAAGATAGATAGCTCTAAGGTCGTTCTCAGGTTGAGCTGGACGAGTTTTAAGAATATCTGATATAAACGATTATTTCCAGGAGTCTGGAAATACTCCAGAAGCAAAAGAATATGCTAATTCAAAGGTAATTCCATTAAAAATTATATTATGACTAACGTCAGGGCCGGCAGATTTAGACACTTGATATTTGCGAACTTAGACTTGATCTCATAGTTAGAAACAACGGGGAGTTGTTCTTGAGCAGGAAGGAAAGCAGGAAGCGTAGAATGGTCAAGGGGAGTGAAACCATCTTAGATAGAGACAAAAAACATTAAAAAAATTACGAATGTAATTTTCGGAGATAACAGATCCATCGTACTAAGATGAAGATTGGCCGTGTAAATGTGTAATATGTTTCCACCAACGACAGGGATCAGATGATTTCAGGCGACTTATCTGGTTACTTACCTGGTTATCATGCAAAGTCTACGGATATTGAGATCATTCTTGTTAGGAACAGATTGCGTTGGATTGGTCATGTTGCACGTATGCCAGATGTGCGGCCTGTGAAGGCACTTCTCTATCGAGTATTAGAAGAGGGTTAATGGAGCCGAAACCAATTGTAGAGTTAATGGTTAATGGAGCCGAAACCAATTGTAGAGTTGCACACAATTTGGGCATCCTGCTGATGAACAGTGGCTGTTTTGCTTTTTTTTTTTTTTTTTTAGCAACATTGTAGTTACGTCTGTTCAGATATCTATTCAAGGAGAGTCGCGCACCCCCTTCTTAGATGTAAGGACATCCTGAAGGACATCTACAAGCGTGGTGCTGCTCTCGGAACATGGAGAGAAATCGTAACTGATCGGCAAGCCTGGCGGAGACTCACATCTGCTATCTGTGATAAAATAGAAATTGAGAGACGGAACAGGAACATAGAGAAGAGGGCCAAACGTCACAATAGGGAGAGGAGCAGATAGTAATCTGGAATCCCCCCTGGGATTGAACTTATTTTCACTTTAAGAATCTTGTATTCATTTATAATTTTGTATTACATTGGGTTATGGACTATTGAGCGAGCAACCCTATTTGCCAGATGCTTCCAGAGATTAATGTCACCAGAGGAAAAGGCCTGTTGGCGTTGGTTAATGAGAAATATGATGTGAGGAGACATCCGGGGTTTATCATTACTTGTTTAGTGGGAAAAAAGTTATCAACAGCAGAATTTGATGTTGCAGCGAAGGCTACAACACAATCAGATACATGAATGAGAAAGAACGTCAACCCAATGCTGCTTTGTTATCCATCTTCCAAATGCACAAATAGCTGATTCAGGCATTAGGCAAATGAACAATTTTTTTTAACAGTAGTAGAAAATGCTTTAGGGTTAAACTCGTGATTGGGCGGAAGTATCCACGTCCATCGGGCCAACTCTCAATCTTATTGTGAAGACACTTCTTCACTTTAGAGTCAGTTTCGAAAAGACTTTGGAATACTTCCTCAAGGCGGTGCGGGTTGTCTGTACAATCAAGGTAAAGGTCATCCATTAGCCAGGCGTGTAAGATGGGGAGTTATTTTATTGACCTATTCCAAAATTATCCGTTTACTTATTTTACAGCTAATAAGTAAACGTGAAGTTGTGTATCGTAGTACTTGAGTAATAATTCCCAGAGAACATTTGGCCAGGATGTTTCCCAGGACTTTGCTCAAGTTGTGTCTGTAGAATATTGAGCAGAGTTTCGGGAGCCTTGGGCTCATTGCTCAGTTATGTCTGTAGAATGTTGAACAGGTGCTCCCAGGACTTTGCTCAAGTTGTCTGTAGGAGTACTAAGCATACTCCTGAGAGCCTTGGCCAGGTGCTCACAGTAATCTGCTTAGTTGTCTCAGTAGGTAGTACTAAGCATACTTCTTAAATGAGCCGTATCAGGTGCTCCAGAACTATATGCTTGGTACTTCTGTCTTGTCTTGTCCCAGCAGAGCTTTGAGAGAACGGTCCCTGGGAAATTACATCTGAAAATAATCTCCAGAACGTTTGGCCAAGGCGTTCTCGAAAATATCTTAAGATCTAACTTCCAAGGGACCGTCTCAGTTCACACACTGAGACACCCTTTTTCTGGATTTTCCAATTCAACTTTCCATTTTTTTCGACGAAGTTTTTCGTTAATGTACCATGAAGAGATCTCTAAGGGGCGGCGCCCAGAGATGTCTAAAGATGGCTCTTAATGGTATCTAAGAACTCTGCTCAGGAGCGTTTAGGACATCCTCAGGAACATCTTGATTTGTCTTGGGAGTCTCCTTGGATTCTCCTAGTTTGATATGCTTAGCGACCTGAACTAAGCCGCTAGCAAGTGCTACGAACCTGCCGCCGCGTAACACTAAAAGTCCAACTAAGTTCGACAATTCCCTTCTGACCAATTCATCGTTCTGCAAGTCTTTACCGAGAGCATCAGAATCGTCTATGGGTAGTGCATACGCGATCACTTTCGATGACGCTTGAAGTGCAGAGTCCACTAAACCACCAGTCACTTGTTTACCCATGACGACCTGATAACGAGTGAAATACTTTGCAACGTCTTTCGATGATAGTTTCGCGAC
>JAOTRI020077059.1:0-16594 GCA_028564885.2 Zoanthus sanctaehelenae
AATTTACCGTACCTTGCTTGTGTTCATCATGCCTGGCCAGTATTGTTAACAGTTCCAATTCTGATACCTTGCTAATGTGCTCTATCAAGGATCAATTTACCGTACCTTGCTTGTGTTCATCATGCCTGGCCAGTATTGTTAACAGTTCCAATTCTGATACCTTGCTAATGGGGCTGGTGGCTGGAGTGCTCATAAGAATATCAATTAGAGGCAACAGGATGTTTGTACGTACTTGCTCACAAACAAATGTACCTGTGCAATCAAGTGTAAAACAGCTGTCACACTAAGACAGTCAAAACCATCAACCTTGAAAATACAAATATTAGTAAAGGATTCCTTAGCTAATATTTAGGAGATATTTCATTGCAAACAAAACTTTTATGAAAAAATGAGAAGTATGTCAGTTTTCCAACGCCCATATGGTTTCAAGGAATAGCATTGAGCAATAACAAAATGTCTGTTTACACAATACAGTAGCAGTCTAGTTGAGGTTCAAAAACACAATATTGGAAGCATGTTGAATTTGCGTAAAACATCAAAACAAAAGTAACAAATAAAAGATCTGATGATGGTTAAAAATTAACAAAATTAGACATCGCACTGTTGCATTAAGAGCCTTGATCAAAAACACATCATGGTAACCAGGAACAAGTCTGGGTCCGTATCTTGATCACTGCAATATACAAAAGTAGACGAGCAGTCTGCCTTGATCAAGGGTATACTGTAATGCAACATTCTGAAAAAAGGTTGGATAGAATTGATTTATATAATAAAACGTGTATCTATAAATGGATTCTTTAATAACTATACATAATTGACTGATTTACTGACTGACTTAATGAATGATTGATGGATGGAAGAATTTATTAATAGAGTGCCTTGTTCAAGTTCACAATGTAATAGTCTCGAACAGGTTAGGTAGATTGCCATAAACAACGTCACAATGTAGTAGTCTGAAACAGGTTAGGCAGAGTGCCATGAACAAAGTCACAATGTAGTAGTCTGGAACAGGTTAGGTAGAGTACCATGAACAAGGTCACAATGTAGTAGTCTGGAACAGGGTAGGTACAGTGCCATGAACAAGGTCACAATGTAGTAGTCTGGAACAGGTTAGGTACAGTGCCATGAACAGGTTCACAATGTAGTAGTCTGGAACAGGTTAGGTAGAGTGCCATGATAAAGGTCACAATGTAGTAGTCTGAAACTGGTTAAGTAGAGTGCCATGAACAAGGTCATAATGTAGTAGTCTGAAACAGGTTAGGTAGAGTGCCATGAACAAGGTCACAATGTAGTAGTCTGAAACAGGTTAGGTAGAGTGCCATAATCAAGGTCACAATGTAGTAGTCTGAAACAGGTTAGGTAGAGTGCCATGAACAAGGTCATAATGTAGTAGTCTGAAACAGGTTAGGTAGAGTGCCATAAACAAGGTCACAATGTAGTAGTCTGAAACAGGTTAGGTACAGTGCCATGAACAAGGTCATAATGTAGTAGTCTGAAACAGGTTAGGTAGAGTGCCATGATCAAGGTTACACTGTAATAGCCTTGAACAGGTTAGGTAGAGTGCCATGATCAAGGTCACAATTGAGTAGTGTGGAACAGGTAACGTACAGTCTAATAAACAAGGTCACAATGTAATAAATGTAACTGGAATGCGTTCGGTGTGTAGGTTTATATAAAAAGAATTAAGAGAAAAATATCATATATAAGCCCTTGGCGGGATTCGAACCCCACATCTTCGGTTTACTAGTCCGACGTGTTAACCACTACACCACAAGGGCCAACCACGCTTGCAACGCAGCCGGACAATGATATATAGATGGTAACTGTAAGGGTTCCCAGGGCGATATTTTCTCTATTGGTAAGAATACATAAAATGTAACTATTTATGAAATAGGTCATCAGCAAGTATTTAGTTAAGTAGAACGCCAGATTTACCCCTGAGCAGGCTAGCTGCCTTCGCGAGATCTTATTAGCAGCTGCTTTTTTGCTCTTAAAAGATTTTTTTCTCGTAAAAGAATAACTCCAACATTTATCCCTGAACGCGCTAGCGGCTGGGGCTAGATCTTACAGACTAAATACACTCGTACGAATAACTGGTATATGCCCCGAGCGGGAATCGAACCCACATCTCCCTGTATTCTAGTCAGGAGTGCTAACCACTACATTATCAGGGACCACCACGCTGGCAACGTAGCAGTTTAAGAGCAAGAGCTTACCACTGACCCAAAATCAGCTACTAAGCTCAAGTGGCCAAAAAGAACATAAGCTGTGATAAATGCGTATTGATTGTGGAATCTGGTTATAGAGATTAACGTTAAGTATTGATACCATAAAGTGCACTAGTAGCTAACTTGAAGCCACGTCAATGAGTGGTAACTATGGCCACGTGTGTAGTACCCCTTCTAACTACCATAAATTAACAAATTATAATCAAATTGAATAAACATACAAGCAGTGGCCATAGTGCCTAGTTTGATACCTTGGTCGCCATTGAGACTGTCAGCGGTATGGTACGATGTCGGTTATGATTTTCAGAGCCGCCACTACCTTAGCCCAGTTGGTAAAGCGCCAGTCTGTTGTGCGGGAGGTCTCGGGTTCGATTCCCGGCTGAACGTCCTTATCCGAGAAGACGCGACGACATTCTAAAAAAGTCGCCAAGAATATCAAATTGGTCGCCATATTATTTTTAGAAAGAACACTTGGTTTCCGTTATCAATCGCAAGTCTGGAATTCAACTAAAAACAATCTAATGGTAAAAAAGGAGGTCGACAAATTGGCGACCCCTCTGACAGTTTTGGTCGCCCATTGTTGAATCTACTCGCCATGGAGACCCCTCTGACAGTTTTGGTCGCCCATTGTTGAATCTACTTGCCATGGAGACCCCTCTGACAGTTTTGGTCGCCCATTGTTGAATCTACTTGCCATGGCGACCCCTCTGACAGTTTTGGTCGCCCAATGTTGAATCTAATTGCCATGGCGACCCCTCTGACAGTTTTGGTCGCCCATTGTTAAATCTACTCGCCATGGAGACCAAAACGTTGGCAGCTTGGAGCGCTGATAAACGATCTTTGAGGTTAGGTCTCGTGTTTTGTTTCAACGAATAAAAACTGTCTAGGAGTCAAACACGATATGAACAGCAAGCGTAACGAATCGCACGATGAGCGTGCAGAAGAAAGTATAGAAATAAAACTAGTCATGTTTTAGTAACGTATAACAGGGTTGTATATAGAGCCAGTAGCCGGCGAAGTTCGCCAGCTTTTCTGACATGTTTTTACGACTACTTACTGGTCTTAATACAATTTGCAATGACTATCTTTTCTGAGAAAATATTAAAGACTTCCAACTCAAGGCCAGCATAAAAACGTAATGCTTAGCTTGTAACAAAACAATAGTGTACTTTTGACAAACCTGTGGGATACTTTTCATTTCTGCCACAAAGCGCTATTACCGAATTTCAGTTTAGAAACACAATGAAGGAAATGAAATTTTATAAATACAATGGTAATTGAAAACTCAATATTTTTCCTGGTTAATTAGATACCAGAACGAAACTAAAATGAACTCTGGAAATGAACAAAAAAATTTTACTTTGTGTATGCCAAGCATTTTGATATATGGATGACTAAAAAAATAAATACGAAACTGCACGAATACATATTAAAGCAAATAAGAAATAAATGTTGATTTCTTTTCAATAAATGTCGTGGAGTACGTGGAAAAAAAACACCTGTTTTCTTCAAAACAACTCCATTTTAAGGTCTATTTTTTAGTGTTGAAATGCAAATTTTCCTAAGCAGTTATTAAAGTAACAAATCATGTTTGTTCAAAGATATAAACACTGAAACACAGAATCCATAAGAAAATATAATTCAGAGTTGGAGTTCATGAACGCTATTGAAACGTTTGACACGATCATAGATATTTTTCTTTACACTGAAAATAACGTAGCCATGCACTTTTTTGAGAACAAAATCACAGTTCGAACTTGTCACAAAAACATAAAACATAACAGGTGTTGGTTTATCCAAGTTACTGCAACCTGTTAAATTCAGCGTCATAATTTGAGCGCTGTATGGAGACAAATTATGCATAAAAATACTAAAAGAAACCGATGTCATATATTTTGTTATGGTGCTCCACATTTCGTAGCGAAAAAAAATACTCTAGTTGCTCTTCTATATAAAATACTGTATAACTCTTTTCGCCATCATGGCATGGCATCAAGTTAAAATTGAAAAAGTATAATTGAATAATATCTTTCCAACATTGGACTGTATCGGAATCTAACTATAGCGTGAATGCGACTAATCTAAAGAGTGGTTTGTGTTACAATTTGCGTGTTAAAATCGATTTTTTTCTACTTTTTTACAATTTTTTGTTTAAGAAAAAGCCTTTTTATATATTCATTTAGGTAATGCTGTTAAAATATATACAATTATCTACATATCATTTCATAATTCATATCAAATTTTTAGGATGTTTCACATAACTTGAAACAGAAGGAAGTTGCCCCAAATTATTTATTTGGGAAATAATTTTAAAGCCATTGCAAAAATACTGAACTATAAAAATTGCGATTTCGCTATAATGAATTTTGAAACAGCCACTTGAAAAAAGCGACTTGAGAAAACGGAAATTAAGAACTTCAACAAGAAGAATCCGAAGAAACAAAGCTTAATTATCAAATCCAGGGTACAAACAATAACTTCAAATAGTAATTGATTATTTATGAGTGATGTGAAACATTGGGCGTCTACAATGGCCGCCAGATATTAGCTAGCCTCGAAATAAGAAGAAAAACTTCCAGGACAACCAATTGGCCAAGAAAGAACGCACTGGCGGTGTTCACAAAAAAACTCAATAAGAAATTTTTATCAGAACTACCACCAGATAAAATCAAAAAATAAATATGCGGTATATGCCTGCTGGTGAAATGGCGATATACTCGCAATTCTCCGCGTACCTATTTGATGTCGAAAGAGGAACAAGAGTTAAAAAAGACAACAGATTTTAAGTCACAATGACGAAGGCAAAAATACGTATTTATGGTACAAAACTTACCACTGTTAGAAGAGAAGAGTTAAAATAACATTGCCATAGGAAAACAGAAAACTTCCATTATATTTTTTTTTACCGCAATCGATACATTTTTTTGAGCGGCTAATTCTGTCAATTCGTATGTCGCGTGCGGTCGACCGTAGCCCGCCAGCAAAATATAAACCTAATTACAGAACGAGCGGCAAGCGTTATTTGCCCAAGTATAGCGACGGCCAATAAACGCATCAAATATTCATAGACATTTAAAAACGGAGAGTGAAATCCCTCATGGATGACGAAATATTTATTTCTGGGTTTCTTTCCAACAAGAATACAAATTACGCTAAAACATGGAAAAAATAAAATAACAATTGAAATTAAACTGAAACCACGAATTACTTCAATTTCTCCTCAAAGTTACTTGTTAGCAAGTCAACAATGATTAGTGATGGCGCTTGTAGATATTGCGAGAAGTTGACATGACCGAACCATTCTTGTCATTCCTATTAGCTATGTTTCTTTAAATAGTACGCATGCAAACTTCTGACAAGCACGTACATTAATGTCGCTTATAAATACATACCCCAATTAATACAAAATATATCAGAGCGTACTTCGGAAGACAACAAATGAACAACTACTGTAAAAACGTCTAGGTAGAATTTGTGAAGTGCAGCGATGATATGAACGAGTAGAAACAACAGTACTAACTTTAACTATAATGATTTAATCAATGAAAAGAGCATGAAGAGAAATCTATCAGAGGCACAACATTTTTCACAAATTTAAAACCAAGTTTGATGATATGGCCTTTGTGATTTTTAATACCTACACCGCACGACAATTTCTTCATATCAAAAAACAGTTTAGTCAGAAAAAATCTTCAGGTGTTTCAACAATATTCTTGATTTTTTTAAAATGTGAAAATTGGACTAAATTGATATCTTGGATTATGTCGATGCTTTTTTTCGAAAAACAGAAGACACAGAGCTGATAATTCAAAATACAGTTAATGTAACTTGGTGACAAATTCAAGGTTAACTCATTCTGTGTACTGCAAAAGCACTAATGCCTAAATCATGGTAAGGCTTGCTGTTTTGAAATTTTAAAACACTGAATGCATTACACACGAAACGCAAAGTTCTGTGTTATTTTTTGATATGACAAAATTAAAATATACACGTTGCAGTCATAATAATATATTCTTTATTTACATATAACCTAAACTTAAAATATCGAGAATTGGCCAGCTTCCCGCGTGACGCGCGTGACTCAGCATGTGTGTCTGAATAAAGTTTGATCTGCACTACGGAGCGGTGAAAATAAAAATTATGCCAACGATTAACTATTTTCAGTCAGGAAATATCTATCATAACATTTTAAATGTCCATTGACTTTTTAATTTATCAGAAGGTTATATTAATTCGAGGCACTTCATCTTAATGTGGCCTTTTCAGCAAAGTTATTAATACTAACAAAACGATAAACTGATTGCTAAAATTTATTGATTAAGAAGCAAGGCGGATACGAAATCGCCTTTGGCTTGAATGCGCGTCAACCGAGGCGGACAATTCTGGTATATTTGGCGCTTTGTCAAGACTACATATTTTTTCCTGAAAATATTTGTCCGTTTAATTTAAAAAATTAAAAATGTTAAAATTTACTTTAATGTACAGGTTCAAAATTAATTATATCTTTTAAACAAACGCAGAACTAATAACACCTTATCTTCCAATTTTATAAAGGAAGTTTTAGCAAAGACCAAAAGCAAAGTTTTTCTTTCAATATAAACACTTCCCAAACGACAGGGCGAAACTTATTGGCGACAGGTAGAAATGTAAGTCAGCCTTAACAATCCTAGCTTTTGAAAATTAGACTGAGTTCAGGTTTAATCCGTTCCACCAAAACGCTATAAAAATGATTAACATTTTAACATGCAGTTTTTCAAAGCGCAATAAAATACTTGTGAACATATTAAGAAATAACCAAATTTATCGCAACAAGAAAACAATTCTTTTGGAATTAAAAACAGAAAAACAAAAACAAAACAAACTTTTTTTAAAAAAAGCCCAATTAATTGCTATCAGCGCAGAAAAGCTCTATTTCAACTTCACTTCCGAAACTGATCGGTTTTAAATTAAAACACACATTGTTTATTTAAACATCTGTTAATTTTTCTTGTCTTGTAATACCGAGAGTGATCCGTAATGTGAGAAGCATCTGCATGTAATCGGTTCTAGAGGTACTCAGTTAAAGAGAACAGGTGAAAGCGTCATATTTCTTAAACTTAATAGTAGTTGAATAGACACAGTGACAAAAAACTGAGCCATTTTACAAGAACCAAGGCACGAAAATGTATAACATACAAAGTGATAAAGTTCGTGGAAAGAAAACAGATAATTTGGCCATCGTTAACTAACGTAATCACAATCGTAATTTAGCTAAGTATCTACAGTAGAGCGGAGTTAAACCAGAAAGAAAATTCAATTTAGTTCAATTTAAAACTTTAAAGCCTTTAAAGGTTCCATAAGACAGCGCAGTGATTCGAACAAGAATACTTTTATCTTTATAATATGAACGATAACGTAATAAATCGAATCACTGAAACAAACATATTGAAATTAACAAAGAGCATATTTCAACTCTTAAAAAGTTCTAAAACACATAACAAAATTAAGAAATGATTATTCTTCTTGGTTAGCGCATGATGCATATTTACAGAAATTACAGTGCCCATAAAAATGCGATATTGAATGATTTTCTGAACAATATTCTATAACTCACCGCAAAGAAGATCTTGAAGAAAGAAATGTAGTAAATAAATCCATCAAAAGTTCAAAATTTTCTGGTGTGTTTACAAAGCCTTCCAGCCAATTTCAAAGAAACTAAAAGCGACATTTCTACAATCGTCATGAAAAAAATCAGTTTTTAAATGAATCAGGAGCGCATGCCGAGACAAAACAATTATTAATACAGACTAATTAATACACAAACCACTGCAATTAAAATAGAAATGACGACATTTTTGAGACAGGCTTATTTCAAAAACAAACATGTTCTCGAATAGTATGCCCTACTGTGTGACAACTTTAAAAAACTTTCATCTCGTTAAACCTTCGTTATAAAAAGTTCACAATTTTGACGAAAACTCTTCTCCGTTAAAAAGCAGCAATCAAGGGAGCGGGCAACTGAACAAAGCGCAGGGGGTATATAAAATTATAACTACTTTTAAACAATGCATACCAAAAGCAAAAAATCAGAAAGTCAACAAAAACGAAATTTTTGTGAATTGCGGTTGAAGTAATGCTACAAGGCATTTCTCCTCCCCATCAGATAGGATCAACTCTGTTTCCATATCGTTCAAATGTCTAGGGAGACCGGCACATGAAACAAGTAATCTGCTGTTTTTGTTTTAAAATTTTAAATTTCGTCATATTACTCGTTTCATTTCTCAACTCGATTCGAAGACCCAAAATGTCAAACAAAATCTACTCCCACACACTCTTCATGCTCAAGGAGGAAAAAATTCTGAATAGCTCTATACATTCGAGCACTAAGATTTTTTTAAATTTTTCTTACAAAAAGCCAGGAAGTGCGTTGAAATCAGTTGCACAGGTCGCATTACACATCACACAGCCATGATATAAAACTAGAAACTCTTACTATTCAAAGTAATAAATTTTAAAATACACGAAAATGTTTCACACAGCAAAAATTGGGATTTTTCAGTGAGCACACCTGTATGAAGTTCTATTTCTCTACCAAAAAACAAACTGCAATTAAAACAAATAAGACGCTCACTGGGCGACCACAACACAATCAAGCAAAAAAAGGACCTTTTAAAAAGTCGAGCTGGCGCCGCAAGGAACTACTTGATACAAATTTTGTCAGGTCGACAAAAAAAAATTGTAACCGGACTTACCACAGGGAGCCAAGTAGAAAGTTTGCAGAACTATTTACCTTTCATCTGATTCAAGCTGCTTGAGTTTCTTTAGCTGTTTACTGATTGTTCCGTCCGAATAAGTTGGCGGGGTTTTTGTAGAAGAGTGCTTCTCACTGCTAATCGAACCTTCATCGCTCTCGCCGTCGGAAAAGGACCGCTTGTGACGAGAAGTTGACCCAGATGCATTGTAAGTCGGAAACGAACTGTCAGCCTGCGTCATGATCGTTGACTGAGAGCCCGTAATGTCCTCGGTAATATTCGTAGTTTTCGAAGTTGTTTTCCGGATGTCAGTCCGTGGGCTTCGGTCACTACGAGTATGAGTCGAGCGGTCACCAACGTTTTCGTCCGGCGACATTTCTGATATTTCTTCAGGAATTCCTTTAGAATGTACAGGGCTTGAGTATTGCTATAAATAAAAAATGTAAGAAATTAAGATATTTCCAGTAAACGAAAACAGTATTTTTCTGACCTATCAATTAATCAGATACAATAAAGGCGATATTAATTAATAAAATAGACGTCTTAAAGAACACAAAGATACTTTCCTGCTTAACTGAACACTAATCGATACCTTTCAGGTTTACAAAGTTTTTCATTGCATTTTGCAGGTTTTTAGTAATAAGCTACGTTTATCAAGAATAGTTAAAAATTGTTTAAACTAAAGCAAAGTAAAATATCGAGACATTTTTTGACCTTGATAAAACATCTGAATAGTAGGGAACTTCTTAATAAATTGTTTTACAAAGATTTTTAAAACTAGCGTTTCAATTTTACTTTTCCGTAAGCGCCTTGGCGATTTAAATGTCCAATGGCCATTCATGCCATCTAAACGTAAATTAGGCCATTCAAACGACCGAGTATTCAAACGATCAATGGTCATTCAAACGTCGAAATATTTCATAAGTAACCAAAATGCTTAACTGAACAGGTGCCGCTATTTCATTTTAGCTTTACTTTACAGAAAATGTTTTTTTTTCACACATACTACTTCGATCGTATGACAAATTGCATTGGTGTGCCTAAGACAAACAAACCAACTGTGCGGTCAAACGTCGATTTTAGTATGATAATTTATGACCGAGCCGACACCAAGATGGAGAATGGGAACGAGGAAGCAAAACATTTATTAACAGTACTTTAAAAAGTCCTAAAGAGACTAAAAGTGAAGCAAAAATTATCCAGGAAACAAAATTAGGTACTGGTGAGAAAGATGTTGCCAAGACTTTGACTGAAGGTTTTAAATGAAAAAAAGAAAACGTGAATTCATTGCTTTAAAATCTATGCCAACGTTTAGGAGAATTTCAGATCAGGTCAGTGAAAAACGAAGCGAACGTTTCAGAAAACTCGAGAGCAGATCAGTGAAAACCGAAAAGAATATTTGGGAGAATTTGAGAGCGGATCAGTGAAAACCTGAGACGAACGTTTGGCAGAATTCGAGAGCAGATCAGATAAGACTCTAGACGCAGTGCAGTCGAATGTTATCACTAGCTTGAGAACTCTCGCAAACGATTGTTCAATTTCTACTTTAGAGTTGCAAATGAAACTGTACATCACCTCTGATCCCTGCTTCTTTTGCAGCATGACTTTGGCTTCTTCTCTCGGTCGTTCCGTCCCCTTTTCCTCAGCAACACGATGTCGGATTTTCTTTGTGCTTAAACGCAAGCGCGCAATCTCTTCTTGTTGCATCAATAAAAGTCTTCGCTCGTAGCTAGCCGCACGATTGGCGGTCTTAAGTCGTTTAATTTCCGCCTTGGAGTAAGAAGAAAATATTGTCGATTCTCAGTGTAAAACATCGAGGGACTTACCGATAAGATGATTAAAATAACTGTTAGTGAAAAAATATAGGGCGGATGTGGCAGACACAGTTGGTAGGATCTCTGCTATCCAACCACAAGGTCTCCAGTTCGGTATTTGCCACTGGAGGACCTTCTTTTCCACCTAAGCAAACTCAAATTCCCATCCTTCCAGGGTAGGTAAATGAGTACCAGCGTCTGATGGGAGCTAACCTGCGATGGATTAGTGTCCCGTCCAGGGACAGTCAAAGACTCTCACCCGCTTAACATTACGGAATCCTGAGATAAGCGCTGGCTCCACGGGCCACTGGGCTCGTAAAAGGATTTAGCTTTAGAAAAAATAAAAGAACAATCTTCAATTGTAAAGAAAGTGGTTGCTCATTCTTTCTAGACAAAGGCCAATGGTTAATCGCTCGACGGCTCAGATCTTGGCGTGAAAGTCGAATTTGCAGAGGGAGGAAAACCGGAGTACCCGGAGAAAAACCCACATAATGAGATCAATAAATCTCATTCCATGTGCGGAGCCTCGATTCCGGGTCGTAGAGGAGTGAGGAGCAACTACGTTAACTGGGTCCCACATATTCCAGCGAAGGAGTAAGAAAGGTGTGAGCGCCAAACCAAAACTAACTGGGAACAATAACAGGTTTTGAAAACATTAAGAGTAAAGGAATTTACAGGGTATTTCCCCAAGTTTCAGGGTCTTCAAGGATAGACTATTTTTGAAGGATGTTCTCTTACATAATGCCGGAGTCCACACTTTTTGCACCGGAAGAAAAAAAGTAAACATCGATCGTTCATGAAAGGTTTCCTAAATTCAAAACCAATGAAAGATACACAGAGCAACAGTTTCCAATTACAAGAAAGAAACAAATGGATATTTTTTGGTTTCCTAAATCTAGTATTTAGAAGATCAGTATTTCTATAGCACGTACAACAAGCCATGAATGCACAGAAAACCTCAGTTTACCTGCTCGGCATGCAATTTCATCAAAATGCCTCTCTGTCGCTTACGTAATGAAGGCATGACATCATCAGCACCTTTATCTCTAAGGCTTTTCTTTTGCAGATCCAGCCAAGCCATCTCTGCTTTCGTTTTCTCCTTTAACGCTCTCTCTCGCAGTTTGAGCAGCGCTGCCTGGTGCTTTGACCGTGTTTCCTCCTCCTTCATGTGACGAACCATGTCCGAGGTAAACTGGATGAATGAATCCTCGCCAGAAAACGGCCCAGCAATACTTTCGTCCCTCTAGACATAAAAAGTTCCTACATATTTAGATATATATATTTTTTTCATATTCTACTATAGATTTTTCCATTAAAGATATTACACAATAGATATCTGCACAGATATAACTACAATGCCGCTAAAAAAATATCAAAACAGCCACTGTTCATCAGCAGGATGCCCAAATTGTGTGCAACTCTACAATTGGTTTCGGCTCCATTAAACTGTAACTAACGCAAAATCTCAATAATAGAACAAACAGATTCATTAAGGCCCATATGACCTCGGCAAACGTGTCGTCATACACAGGGGCCGCGCAACGGCAGGGGGGGGGGCATGGCCACCCCGATTTTTAAAAATTTTGATTTTATATGAATGTCTAGATAGAATTCCCACATAAGATCCATTGTTTTAACACACTTGGAAAAGCATTTTCCAGTATTCTAAAGAACTAAAAAACCGAAAATTTTCACTGCGACACCCAGAGTGGGGCGCCTCCGGGAGACACTGGTAATTAGTTTATTTCGGCCACCCCACTTTTAGAAATGATGCGCGGCCGCTGATACATAGATCCGAGGTTCTAGAACCACGCAGAACTCACGGGCTGGCATAATTCTTCTGATGTTGTTAAACTGAAAAAAACAGGACACCAGTTAGTTTAATACGCCTAGTCCTGTGGAGTATATTTTATTGTATTTCGATCGACTCTCAAGTCTTGATGGATCTTTTTGTGTTATAGGTGTACATTTTTTGAAATTGCATGATTAATGACAGTTAACGAAAATGTTGGCAAGTTCCGCTCTCAAGATTAAACAATCTTTCTTTAATACAATTTTTATTCTAGTTTGAATTAATTTCATGGAGCTACAATTTGCGAACAAGAAAATTTTCCTGCATGCTCTTCGTATAATTAAGTTGCGTTGTCAATCTTTCCATAAAAAATTCCGCAGTTAGGAAAAGCACAACAGCCATTTGAAATTAGGGAGAATGTAAGCTATGAAGTTTGAAGATTGAAAAATATCTGAAAATCAAGAATATGACAACTGCAGGTTAAAGAATTTGTTAAGAGCGCATTTAACAGTTTGAATCAAAATTTTTTCAAATTATTGATTGACTAGGTAAGTATAGTCTTAAGTTTCATAATCTACAATCTCTTTACGGAAATATAACTGTGAAATTTAGGGTCATATCTCTGTTTAAACATATTTTCCCTAAATTATCTTTCTTGGTCACCAATCTTTGTAGACTTGAATAATCGATTGAATTGTTCTAAATAAGTATTCGAGGAACGTATTATTTACTCAAAGTATTTACTATAAATTATTTTGATAAGCATTTTGTTACTTTAGGTAACTATGGTTGATACTTGGCAATATATGTTTTTCAGACGGCCGAACGGTGTTCTGTTCTGTAAAGGAATATTTTTATTTAAAAAGTGAACAACTTGAGTGACAGCGTGTCAGCACGAAATACCCACAAACACGCATGTTTATATTGGTCGAATATAAATAGACTAGAAAGCAAGTCAATGCCAATAATACGCAATCTGTTATGTTTCGAAACGAATTAAGCTTTCCTTCTCTAACATTTGTTTAAAGATTGGTAGAATTGCTTATTACGTAAATAAATGTTTCGATTTAGAAACACAAAAGTTGACGAACCGTAGGCATTAACCGCCTTCTCAATATACTCTTTTGATTAATTGTCTTAAATTAAGCGAAAAGGCGCAACCTCTTAAGGCTATTACAAAATATATTGGATCTCCGAAAGAACAAATTCAACCTTTGAAGCTTTCTCCCTACAGTATAAATACTAAAAAGGGAATGTGCATTCGGTCACTGATTACAAAAAATTTGTTCAACACGACTCGTTACTTTTACAAAGTATATATTATTATTATAAGTTGAATTTATATGATAATTGTTCCTTTATTTAAATATGTTGTTATGTTTATAAGTTTCAAGATTTTATTTTTGGTTTCAACAAATAGCATTTGTTCTACTTTACACAGGAAACGATAATTACTTGGACTCTTTCCATGGTGAAAATTTACCAGCAAGATGATTCTCCTGTCGGTGTGTTTTCTTCAACTTGTGATAGCAACTTTTGGTTAGTATATAGCTTAGTAACATCATGTTAACTGAAAAAATAGCTTTCAATGTGGGATGCGAACAAGATAAACATTTGCGGGCAGTAGATATTAAGGCCAAATATTAACGGCTTAAATGTAACAAATATGCAGTTAACTTGAAGTGAGCAGCGGTGATTGTCGATGCATCCATAAGCAAAAGATTAGTATTGATTCCGTGTAGATCTTAACATGTGACAAATTAATCTTGCGGTTAGTAATTGAAGTTCTGAGTGCACTTTTAAAGTAACAATTCTTGCTAAACTGACGACTCTAAATACAACAAAGAAGCAACGACTTTCAACTTTTGCCGGAAAAAATATCGTTGCGCTTTCTAAGTATTGAAGAATTTGACTTCAGTCTTTTAAAAACTTCTAACTTCTGTTAATCTGTTGAACACAAAGTTCAACGTTTAACATTATTGAAGAGAAGCTGTTAACTTCTATTTTAAACCTGCGACTATTTATTTTTGTTTCGTATTTCAAAGCATAAACCGCCATATTCTGTTAACTTAAACATTCTTTTTAAAACTGCTGTTAAATTTGTTATTAATTTATTAGATTTTAAAAACATTTTCGATGCTTTGATTTTATTAGATGACACTGCATTGTCTTTATCACAAAATACGAACTTCAGTTTTCATTGAAAGTTTCGAAGACATACAAACAGAACAGCTTTCTGTGATACTTTTTATTTACACTTTTGTGGGAGAGCCAAGTTATTCGATCCTTAGACGATATTTCTGACTCGGGAATTAATAATTAAAATACAGAGTGGACATTTTTCAAAATGTCTCCAAAGCGGCTGAAATATCATCAGAATAGTTCAAATTGGCAATCTGTAAGCAAAATTTGGCTTTTCATGTCAATTTTGGCCTTGTTAACTCCTTAGTGACGACGACTTTGGCTAAATCAAATTAGGTCATGTTTGGGTTCGTTGGAAAGCTCATTTCAAGTTCTATCTTTGCAACGTGCCAGATTTTTGATTTAGGTCGTCAATAAAAATTACGGCAGCCGAAAGTGCGCCGTTCCTCAGGGAACGAAATTAACTTGCGCCGTCACAAAAGGGTTAAAAGGTGTTCCGATATGCTTCCTGGGAAAAGGTTCAGGAAAAAGAATTATTGATGAGTATCCTCTATTTATTAGGTACCTAAACATTAAAAGTAAAGATTAAAGATAAAGAAGTTGAGAATTATTTTACTTTTTTTACGTATTCGACTTCGAGTTTAATGCAGCATTAATTGCACAAGACGGGAAGGCTGGCCTTGAAAAACTCTTGAGATGTGGGATTACAAAGTGCAAGAGAAAAGAAAAGTTATAGGTATAATTTTATACCCATTAATAATTTTATACACACAAAATTTACCAAGGAATTTAGCACTATGTTCTTGCATGTTCACGCGCTCAAAGCCAGTCCCGTGCAGATTTTATTTACAGCTTCTGAATGTTTCTCAAATGTAGCCCATAGTTACACATTATAGATAAGATCAGTCGCTTTACAAAGTGCAATATCGTTTCGTGTTTCTGAACAGGGTAAATTTGCTTAACTCCAACCTCAAACACTGCGGAAAATCAAATTTTGGAGTTTTGTATTTTGCACTGCAGTTTTAGATTTCTGTACTGATAATAACATACTGCATTGCCCTCGACCAGTGATAAGCGAGAAATTTTATTGTATATTTTTGTTTTAGATCGAAGTGGTTAAAGCGTTAAAATGCTGATAAAAGTTGAAAACAAATGACAAAAGACAAAAAAAGATGTTTGCATAAGCGATCTTGTCAGTATCACATTAAATGATCTGTGTCCTAGAGGCTTGGTCGAAACTTGTGGAGTGAGAACGATCCCTTCGTAGCGCTAAGATTCTGGAAGAAGCTCTATACATTGTGTAGGAACACAAATAGTGTGAATCCTTTTTGACCTAGTTGATTGTTTTTCGATCTTACGTCGGTTTACCTATTTCCTGTTTGTATGAAGAATTAGAAAAGAAGGTATGGTTCACTGTGATGTTAATTTTAAAACTGATATTTACTTTTTCAGCTGCTAACCCAAAAACCCGTGTAATGTCGGAGACATCATTAAAAAAGTTAACAATTGGAGACAAAGTAACTCTTGTTTGCCAAGTATTTATGGCTAACTTTAATGAAAAGCAAGTCATTTGGTTCAAAGATGGCATCTTGTTACCAAAGCGTGGTTTGAAATGCGAGATCTCGTCGTTGAAGTACACAGATCAAGGTTATTATTACTGTAAAATTACAGGCAAAGCGAAAACCAATTTGAAAAGAAAACACCTTGGTTTACATTTATCAATCAAAGGTCAGTTTTCCATAGCAGCTCTTCTAGTATTTTAAACTAAAAGCCTCGGTAAAAAACATCCTTTTTTGTTAAACTATTGTACATGCCTTTCCATACCAATACTATATAAACGATACCATATCATATCATACCGTACCATACCACACTATATCATACGTA
>JAOTRI020077133.1:0-16590 GCA_028564885.2 Zoanthus sanctaehelenae
TCAAGCAGTTTCGTTCGTGTGCCAGAAACATTCGCCCCTCGGCACTTCAACCATCTCTTTAGCTCGTCATTTTTTAGCTGGTTTGGGTTTCTTCCGTTTAAAGATGCCCCTGGGACGTCTAACTCTGTCAAAGTCATCCTTGACTGCATTTTCATGTTTACATTTCACATTAGTTTCGCACACAGTTGACTACAACTACCAGAATGCTACGCGCGCGTGACGTCATCATGCAAATGTGCTATTAAATTTTCGTCTATAGATTTCCTAATTATACGATTCACAATTAATCACCTCCCCCCAAATCTTCTCAAGTCGTGTAGGCTTTAAAACTAATTTCGCAAAAAGCATAATTCGAAATTGACTGCAGCAACCTATACCCCGTTCACACCAACAAAACATGTTTAATAAAACAAAGTTTAAAGAAACCATGTTTAATAAAACAAAGTTTAAAGAAACCATGTTTAATTAAATATGGCTAACTGATCAACCCGTTCACACCAAACCACAACAGTTGACAACAACGCAGCCTCATTTTAATGCTCAGCCTCGCAAACGTGTAATTACAATGTCATACAGCCACAGTATATAAAATATAAAGAAAATAGCGGATGCGCGAAATATTGCACTTTTGTTTTGGAAAAAAAACCTAATTATCGCGGAAAATCGCGCATGCGGACCAAGTTTACATCGAGTTGGGAGTAAAAGCAGGTCTCAGTAATTTGGGAGGAGACCTGCCATTGCAGTTCGCTATCGCGTTGCAATTACTTTGTATTGGCTTGCCGACTCTGCTCGCTACAGAACTATTGGAAACTTGTTTTGACGTTGGAAAATCCACCGTGTGTACTATCGTGAAACAGGTATGCGAGGTACTTGCAGGTATTCTTCTTCCTCAGAGTATTTTCTTTCCACAAAATCTGCAAGTAGTAAAAGATCAGATTGATGGTTTTAGAGATTGAGCGGGGTCTCCCCAAGTAGTGGCCGCACTTGATGGTTGCCACGTGCCTGGCAATGCATCTATCCAAAGTTCGGAAGATTATGTGGTATTTACTGTTCTAAAATGAAAATTTTATTGTTATCCTAGCTGCTGCGTAGCTCAATGAGCTCTTCAGTTACTCGAGGTTAGCAGAACTCTTACATAAGGTATAATTCTTTCCTTTTCTATGATGTACTTTATTTTTCCATGTTAGATAGATAGATAGATTTATAGGATAAATACATCGCAGCCAAAGGCTGAATTGAATACTTGTTCATGACGAGCTTTGCGCCGATAAGAAATTTTATGCAAATGAGCTGAGGGCACATTCAATGTGCATAATAATAATAGTTACAGTTCTTGCGCATTTCGCATGCCTCAATGCGCTTACATATAAACATGTTGTAAATAAGAACTATGAATAAAAATTTACAAATAAATTACTTATAGTAACATTCTAAAATATTACATAAATTATAAACTGTTTCTAAACTATTTCAAAAATGAAAGAATTTACAAAAAGATGAGTTTTAAGAAGAGATTTTAACTGGTTTACAGATTCAGTGTACTAAGTTTCAATATCTATTTCCAGTAAAAGTTTTGATTTTTCTTTTCAACATTTTACAAAACTAGATGATTTAAAAAATTGTGTTTACTGAGTGTTGAAATAATAGTGGCAAGTGGAGAGATTAGGGTTGGTGTGATGGTGGAGCAGCGTCAAAGTGTGTTGGATGGAAATGGAATGCGGGTTGAGTGGGCATTGGGTGTTATGGTACCTATTTTTATGGGGGAAGAGGATGTAATGTACTGTGAGGCATATAGGGGAGTGAAGTTGCTAGAGCATGCAATGAAAATGGTAGAAAAGGTACTAGAAAAGAGAATGCAGTGTATAGTAAAAGTGAAAGAGATGCAATATTTTTTTATGCTAGGGAATTTAAAAGGAATAGCAGATACAGTGTATATTTTGAGAAGGTTACAAGAGTCTGAGTACTTAGAGAAAGAGAAAAGGTTGTATAAATTATGTGTTTCATTGGTCAACTTGGAAAAGCATTTGACAGTGTCCCGAGGAAGGTAGTGGAGTTTGAGGTGAAAGTTTGTGTGCACCAGGAATCCACTCATGTTGTGGCAATTGTTTTTTTCCATCAGGGTTGATGTGGTTATGGTGAGGAGAAGTTAAATGAGTGAGATGTTGTATGTGGATGACTTAGTTTTGTTGAGCGAAATAATAAAAGGACTAAGGGAGAAGTTCTGGAAATGGAAGAAGGTATTCGAGAGCAAGGGGCTTAAGGTGAACCTCAGAAAGAAAAAGTTTTAGTGAGTGGTGCAGAAGGTGAAGTAGCCCTATGTAAGATAGATCTATATATATATATATATGTGCTATTTGTGGGAAGCAAGTAATCATGGTAAATTCATTGTTGTGTGTGAAGTGTGGTAAATGGATACATGATAGAAGTGCTAAAGTAAAGAGAGTGACCCCAAAGTTGGGGAGAGATTTTGTCTGTGGAAGATGCAAGAAACAAGCTAATGGATTAGTTTGACTTATAGAAGAGTTGTGTGAAGAAGTGGAAACAGTGAAAAGTTATTTTGGAAATAGAGTGAATGCAAGCTGTAGTACTAGTTCTGGGGTGCTGTGACAGCAAGGATGAGAATTGGGTGGGTGAAGTACAAGGAATGTGGAGAGTTGCTAAACTTATTTAAAGGTTCTTGCTTAAGATGAAAGTAATCATGATTTATCTAAGTTGTGTAAGATCAGTGATGCTATATAGTAGTGAGATATGGTGTTTGAGGGAAAATGAGATGGAAATTTTGAGAAGGACCGAGAGAGCAATGGTTAGAGTTGGTGCAAAACTAATGGAGAAAAATCTTGAAGCCTGGGACCTAATGGAGGAAACAGTTGTTTAGATGGCAAAAGCAAATGGAGTAAGATGATATAGGCATGTGCTAAGGAGAGCTGATGGGCATGTTTTGAGAAAAAGTATTGGAGTTTGAAGTGAAGGGGAAGAGGAAGCAAGGATGACCGAGGAAAAAATGGAAATGGCAAGTGGAGAAGGAGAACAAGAATGTAGGCTTGAAGATCCAATGAATGGAGTGAGATGGAGAGTGAGAGTTGGAGAGATTGCTGCCAGAGAGAAGTTTAAACCAGCCACCCCCATTTACAGGGATAAACCAAAATTGGATTGATTGATTGATTGATTGATTGATTGGAATTTAATTGCATTACACATTTGTCAAGTGTTGTCAGTCAAGGCTCTCAAGTCTGTTGAAAGCTCCAATATAACATTTGACACCATATGTGTTACAATTTTTCTTAGGGTATACACTTTGTCTTTCTCTGAACAAAATTGTTTAGTCCTGGCAGTGAATCTTCATTTGAGACTCAGAGAGTCTTTGTTTGATACAAGTGGCCACAGGTCTTCATTTTTGACCAGTTGGTCTTCATAATAGACCAGTGGGTCTTCATAATAGGCCAGTGGGTCTTCATAATAGATCAGTGGGTCTTCATAATAGACCAGTGGGTCTTCATATTAGACTGTTGGGCCTTTGTTATGGGCCAGTGGGTTTTTGGTCAATATTTTTGTATCTCATTCCTGTATGTACATTGTCTTCCTTTATGTTATTGAATACTAATAAGCTGTGTGTACTGTATATAATTTGTAAAATACATGATATATTTTGTGAAAACGCAAATCAATTATTTACCAAATAGTTAATGAATTAAGTATAAATTTTAAAATTGATATTTAAATTTATGTATTTACTAAAAAAAATACTTTTTTAAAAATTTCAAAAAACTTTGTAAAATTTTCACATTAATCCTTTTTTATAATGAACTATAGATTACAGCAACTATGGAGAAATTTGAGGGTGTATTTGAAGATCTTGATGTCCACACTCAGGTAGTTTGCAAGAAAAAGAAATATTGCACTTTTTTAATTACTAAAATATATAATCTTTAAAACATAAAACAACAATTTATGCATACAAAATGTTTACCGTTAGATACAGTAATATATTATGTAAGTATTTTAAATGTTTTGTGGCAGTGGTCATGTTTTAATGGATTCAAAGTAATGAGGGGTCAGAAGAAGCCATTCTCCCATTGCCATCCTCAAAGAAATAATACTTCACTATAAGTTGAGGTTAATGGTTTTACATCTGAATAACTTGATTCACGGTATTCACTAAACATATACATATGGTGTATTGTACTTTAAATTCTTAATATGTCCATTCTTTGAAAGTATGTTTTTTGTGTCAAGTGAACTTGTTTCATTCTTAAAAAGTCAAAAAGTGTGTGACCCTCTGTAGGTGTTTAATTATTTAAGCATATTATACAGCTTTAATGTACACCTATGTCATTATTTCAAACTCAGTTGTTTTAAGCCTTTGTTTGAAGGAAATAGAAATAAAGTACTGTATGTTTAATTTAATATTCACTCAAATATTAATGCACTGTTTTTCATTATCAGTAAGAGTACACAGTTGAAAACTGGCTTACCATGATGGCTACAACTGGTTTTCACTATAGTCTGTGGGGATTGTACTGTATGCTTTGTTGGTGGGATAAAAAGTGCAGTACATTTTAGAATGGAAAAATCATTTTGTCTATAGTCACATAACTGCTCATCTTATTGATTAGATCTAAATAAGAATTCACTGAGAAAAAAAGTTTTTTTCCCCACACAATCAGTGAAGACCTCTAGACCTGTATATAGTTGTTTTACTTGGATAGCATGACCAAGGGATGGCTTGTAAGCAAACCTGGCAATAGGTTAATTCATTAATTGTTTAAAAATTTAATGTGCATTTCTTTACATTTTCAAAAAATAAAAATAGATAATGCTTTTTCTTTTTTTCAAAATACTCTGATATGATGGCTATGTGACACGATTCTTGTCCAATAGTAATATATCATCAGTTTTCGTGTCAAGATTCAACCGACAACAAACTCAGTATTGTCACTGAATAATTAACCCTTTTAGTTATTAATCTAAAATCTTTACAAGGCCCTGGTGGTCCATGGAGCCAGCACTTATCTCCTGTTGCTGTTGTGCTAAGTTGATGGAATTTTTGACTTCACAAGACTAGACACTAATTCATTGGCTAGCTGCCAGCAAACACTGCTACTTGTTAGCCTTCCCCAGAAGGATGGAAAGCTGAGTTGGCTTCAAAGAAGGAGAGGAAGGTCACACAAATATTTGAATTTCTGCAAACTGCAAGGATCAAACTACTCATGGCTGGAAGCAGAGATCTTGTCAACATGCCAACTATGTGGCAGTCTGACTTGATTGGTTTATGAAATGCGAGTATCATTTATTATTTTATGTTTTAACTAATGTACATACTATAGTGTGTATGACTGTCGATCTTCCCTTATTAGTGTAAAATTATTATTATTGTTTAAAGGATTCAAGATTTGATTGGTAAAGAAGGTTCTGAATCAGCATGAAAACATGCTAGAATGTCCAGGATGTAACATCTTGCTAGTAGTTATTGCAACTCTGTGTGACAGTCATCTTTTTTAACAGGTCCTGGAAAGTTCCATGGGTGAGGCAACAACACTTACCACTCCTCAGGATCAGGTTAGACACCAGTTTGCAGATTTAAGATGTTCAGAGTTAGAATTAGTTGATATAAAGGGTCTTAAAATTGATGGAGATAAAAAAGACACTTTTAAAAGTTCAATAAAAATCCATTAACAGAAAAATATTTTTTCCACTGGGGACAACTCCATTGTCCACCACCTTTAATAAAACTCTTGATCCAGTCCTGTTTTTGTATCTACAAATAATCATTTTTGGCTGTGTAGGTGGAATCACTGATTCAGCAGGTGGCTGATGAGAATGGTTTGGAAATTATGAGTCAGCTCGAAGCAGTTCAACCAGGCACATCAACACTGAAGGCTGGGGAGAGGTCACAACAAGCGGAGGACCAGCTCAGCAAAAGGTATTCTGATTATGTATGGGTGGGGTGAGAAGGGAATTAAGCGGGTAAATGTGGCAACTATATCATAGCGACATTACCTAAACATTTTTATTGCAGTTAAACAAAAATGCACATTAAGAGTTGCATAGCAATTTACATATGAAATTCACTAATTATTAACAAAAAAAGTTCAAATAGTAAAAAGCATATTAGTGACTGTAGAATGTTGATTGAAACATTATTTTTACTGTAATTTGATAAACATTAAAGTGTTTGTCTTGTGTTATTATTATTATTATTATTATTATTTATTATAGTTATGAATGAGTTTTCAAGAAACCAGTGAAATAGCCATGTGAATTGCAAATATTATCCTCTTGAATTTACAAAAAGTTGTATTGAGCCTGAATCCAAATACCATGCATTCGCATACTAAATATTTTTAAATCTAAACTTTTGACCTGTGTTCTTTGATGTTTCATCACCTGAATTCAAATCATATTTTACATTTTAGTGTATAGTATTAAATTTAGCCTTAAACATTCTCAAGAATATAATCCCACTGAACTGGTGTACACTCTTTTTATGGTCAGGAAAATTTACTGCCCAGGCAGGTTCTATATAAAAAGCACAAATGTTGCATATTTTAAATTTATAAAGGTTTTGTCACTGGCTGCTGCCCAAACACTATACATATAATATTATACATATATGTGTATCTAAGAAACTTGTACAAGCTTCAATATTTGATATAGACATCAGCTATCTCGGTAGACAATAATGAGTCCTGTAAATTGTTCTCATAGCTTTTGTGTGTTTTATTCTAGTTGCAAACAATGTTGCACTAATGACTATTTGCCGACTCCATGATTTTGTGCTGTAATGTAAGAAAATAGAGTTCTCAGTCATTAAAGCATGTTCTTAAATTAAACTCTGGCTGATTTGCATTCTGATGTTCTTCTAATAAAGTGTATATCTAGTAATAAGTTTTAAAGCAATACATATTGTTTGTAATTTGTGGGGATGCTTAAGTGAGGATTTTGATGATTAGTCAGTTTCTCAAGGTTTTTGGGGTATGATGCATGTGTTTTGTTGCAACCCCCATCCTCCCATCATTCAAATATATGAGTGCCCCCCCTGTACTGAAATTGCTCTTTTTTTATAAAACTTAACTCAACTTTGCTTTCTCTCTTTTTAGACTTGCAAGTTTAAGGAATTAGCATTGGAGTGGTTCATATGCAATGTTTTTTATAATTACAAGCTGTATACGTGGTTTTGAGACTTGTGTATTGTCATGAAGATATTAAATAGGCCCTTTCCGAATTCTCTGCTGGGAAACCTTTCACATGAGTTTTGCATTCAGTTACAATTTTATGTAAATCGAAGTCATTTTCATAAGAATGGCTTCACACTTAGACTCGCATTGAAAGAAATGGCCTATATTGATCTGGCTTTTCATCAAACCGGGATAGGGAAGAATTTTATTGCTTCAAATACAGTCAACTCCTACCTTGCAGACACCCCGCTATTACGGACAAAAGAAAAATCCCCGGCTGACACCATATGGAAAAATATGAAAACAGGTCTCGCTATGATGGACACTCGCTTTTACGGACACACGGACACTTTGCCTGGTCCTGTACTAAAATTTCCATTGTTTTCTCTCGTAATAATAGAGACTTTTGGCATATTTTAAAAATTTGTTCCTCATAAATTCATGCATTTAGCAAAATAATAGTAAGCTAGCCTTTATATCCATCAAAAAGCCGAGTTTTGGCAGTTACAAACCTTGAATGAGAAACTTTGATGCTTTTAACTCTATTTGCTACATAAATGATGTTGTTATACTGTACATATTTTTAAGTAAAACAATTTCTTTGACATTCAAAATACAGTCACTTCTAAAGCAGAAGTTACGTTTTCATAAATCAGTCAATAAACAAAGTTAAATGGAAGCAAGAATAACACAACGTGGCAGTACTGAGTCATAGTGGCTTCCTTTAAAAGTAAAATTACTGGGTTTTGTACGCCCCTCGCTATTACGGACACATACATACGGTCCTGTGGGTGTCCTCAATATCGGGAGTTGACTGTGTGGCTGAAGCCAAATGAATAATAACAAAGATCAAATAAGTGATAAACAATAGTAAAATGTTCATGTGTGAATTAGTTGAACCAGACCAGCGGAACAGTACATCATTTCACTTTATCATGATCATCATCGTCGTCATCATACCATCATCATCATCATACCATCATTGTCATCATCATCAAAGGTCTTTATTGAACATTCCACTCCAGGGGTTGGACATGATATTAATTGCCTCCACTGCTTTCCATCCTCTGCCATATCTTCTTTGAGGTTAACCTACCTCACTCCATCTTCCACAATCCAGGTCTTCTTCGGTCAAACTACTGATCTTGTACCTTCCACTTTCGGCTCCATCGCTTTCCTAAGTGATTCTACTCTTATCCCGACGTTTCAGGGTTCGAAATTCACGGGCTGATTGTGCCCAGCTATACCTCAATTGCGAATAGCGATGGAAAAATTGCAGATGCCCAGGGGCCAAAAAAGAACCCCAGAAGCTGGAAGCAAAGCAAAGTCAAAAGTACAGTAAAATGAGTTACTTCCTCACGACATTTGGTGAATAGCTCGATCCTCATAGTAATATTTCACCTGGTACAAATTTCTAAAACACAGTTGGTTTGAAACCATAGAATAAAAGCAACAAAGCTCATTAGTCCGCACTGTTTGGATTGCGATCGATGACCAAGTACGTCGACTCTTTTCGATTTTGCCAAGTTTTTACCCCTTTTGAAGAGTGTGTTCTGACCAGTAGCAACCTGGGCACTACCACGTGCTTTCAATCGCTGGATCTCGATGATCGCTATTAATTGTATTTTGGGCCTTTCAAATTCAAATTATCCTGAAATAATTATTTTTAAAAAAACCAGTCAAATCAATGTCTCGGCCGACAACCATTTTTGGTTGTCTGTCGAAACACGATACAACCGTACTGCAACCGCAGATCGAAATTTAAGAGGGAGCGGGAGAGGGAGATGCAACTCTGGCGCACCAAAACTATTTCAGGTTATCTGGTACAGGGTCAGACGTATACTAGGAAGGCCAGGGGCCAAGAAATGCTCCTGGGTTCATAAGGTGAATTTCGAACAATGCGTTTACAGTACATGACTAAAACATCTCAACATCGTTTTTCTTATTCTCTGTTGAAGGTTCTCCACCCCTGATCTCTATATCAGTAATCCTGTCCTGCTATCGTACTCTTAACATGTATCTCAGCGTTAATTAATGACCTCAGCTAGCTAGTAGTCCCTCCACTCATTTCATTAGTACACGTTCCTTAAGCCTCCTTTGCCAACTGTATTAGATGTGTTGGTTTGATAGACAGATTTGTATTTGATGTTACTTACGACAGACAAAAATAGCTAAAGAACGGAGCTTTATTAAAGTGAACGTTGCTCTAAGTACTAAGTAGTAAGATTGTATGGTTGATGTACAGTAGTTGGTTAGGCCTGAATCATGCAGCTTTCTTCCCTTCGTGGAAGTAATTAGTATATGTAATAGAACTACATGCTGTCCACTTTGGAAATAATTGGATGAAAAAAATTCAGAAGACAGCCAAAATTTGGCTGTCAGAGGAATTTTTTTCATCCAATTATTTCCAAAGTGGGCAAGCATGTAGTTCTCTTACTTATTTACTTGACTTTGCAAATTCACGATCCCACAAAATACTGTAGTTTCTGACACAGTTTTTCAAATGACGGTCCAACGAGCACTGCATGACTGCTAAACTTTCTGGTTCATATTCGTCACCGTCTTTTTTTCGAATTTCAGGAAAAAAATCGGCAAAGAATTTCGTCTAGTTCATGACGAGGGATATCTTGCTTCCTTGCGTTGCACTTTCCATTCGTTAAAAACCTTTAGCCAAGTTTTTGTACTTCTGGAGGTGTTTTGGTTTTGGTTTTTTTCTCTCAGGATGGCAAACTCCTGTTCTGGCAATGTAGGAAATCACTCATTTGTGGTTGTGTTGCTGAAAATGTCATTGAAAATAGAAAAATTTGGCAAATCTGCGTCGCTGGACTCCGCCATAGTCAACTACAAATTGCGACAACAGCGCTGACCGTAGGCTTTGTGTTGACTGGCCAGTTTCTTACTTTCTGCAATTTGATTGGCTCAAACAAAACTGTCCTATTTTTTTCGAAATAGGACAGTTGGCCTATTACATATACGAAAACCATATCTGAAACAATACAAATTAATCCTTAATTGGACAGTTTTGAAACATTAAAGAATAATAGCCATGCTGCCAATTGCAGATTAACTGCTACCTATATAATTAAGGAGGAAACTTCTGCTTCTGATAGGCATAGTTTTTATTAAGATTTCCGCACGGATCTACCTTCTGTTGCTCGGTTACTGTTCTCTTCCTGATCAATTTATTCATTTCATGGTACTTTTCGACCTCTGATTTTATTAGGAGAAATTCTTCATGCCTAACCGTGTTGTCTGCGAGAGCATTTGAGACGATGTTTGTAATCGTGTTCAGTTATGCTTGGCATATAAAGACGGTTCTTTTATGTTTACTTACATTCTTGGTAATGAGCTTTGCCCGATTTCTGGTTATGATGCTGAATGGAACACAGTATCACCTATAGCACCTAGACTGATCGCAATAGGAAGACCAACCCAGGTAATACCCGTACCCAAACATCCCACACTTAGAGCGACCGACGCTGTTCCGCTGCCGGAGAAAATGTTTAGGAAGATGCTTTTTGCACGCTTGTACTTTTTGTAGATGTTTTTGCGGGTCTGAAGCTCTTTTTCGAGATGCGCTAGCCACTGCGAAGATTTTTGCAGTCTGAAGCTTTCCTCATCGCCATCGCCAGGTAACTTCGGATAAACCTCTCTGTACCCATCCATTTTAATGATAATCATGTTAGTTTTAAGGTTTTATAAAAACGTTTATACCGAAGGTCGGCGACTTCGATCAATGTTGGTGATGGTTAGATTGAAATTGTTGAGATGAGAGGTCGCACGTAGCGAGGGATAGGGCTCTGAAGGCAAAACAGCCAATAAGCTACCTGGGGAGCATTTCTTTGCTGAACCGGTAAAAATGCCGTAGAAGTGATGAGAATCCACGATGTTGCAATATTTCAAGAAGCGTGGAGCGTCTTTCCAGATCAAAGAGTAAAATCGACTGGTTAGAATAGTTTCTGGAATTCCAAGCTTAGTATAAAGCTCGTTGCTGAATGTGATAGTATTTGTTGAGATCAAGAACCAATCTCCGAGAATATTTAGTATTTCGACGTCTTTATTCGCACTCCTTAGCAGACTTTGTAGAACTTCTACTGTGTAAGGTCCGCTTTTTATAAAAGAAATTTCGTCACCATCGGTATCATTCACTTTCTGCGGTGTATTGAGAACGAGAAAAGCGTTTTGTACTTTGACAAAGTCAAGGAACTGTATCTCTAAGAAGGACTCTTGTTTTAGGTTTGCTGATAGTCAGTGTGATAATTTTGGACATTTACATTAACTTCACTTTTCTTTAAGCTGTTTTATGACATGGCGACGATCAACAACCAAACGTTTTTGGCGAGAAAACCGACAACTTCGCACTCCGATTGAAAGATAAAACTGGAGATCGCGCCGATCATACCGGGCAGTATTTCTCCTATTTTTTTTACCGATGGTCTTCAAACCGTTGCCAGCTCTCTTTCCCAGGATTGTTAGGTTGCTTTTCAGGTTGGATATGATGATACCAATGGCGACCCCTATAGCCGTTAATACGGCGGCCGTTGTAAAGCCTTACTTTTTGAAAATTGCCTTGATCTTGTCTCTTAGGGCCATACGTTCCTCAATCTCTTCATTTTCCCTTTCAATCCTCTCTTTCTCGTTCCCCTCCACATCAATGGTATGATCAATGTTTTCCCTTTGGCGTTAAGAGGCTTCCCTACGTGCAGACTCAAGCTATCTGACCTTTTCAGAGCAATTCGATAACTTAACCTCTTCAGTGGTAGGACCCAGACCACTCACTATATTTTTAGGTAATTTATTGTTTAATTCACCGTCCGGTTTGAACAGGGTGTATGATCGTCCACCAAATCTTTTCAGCTTTAGGGTCAGCTGACCAAATCATCCAACGAAGTGGTGAATAAAGAGTTGGTAGGATTGAATCTGGAAAATTTACTCCTTATCCTATCCCAAACTTCGTCATTTTTGTTTTCAATAAGTATTAGCGGTGTGTGTTCTCCATGCGCATGCGTGGTACCTTCCGATCCGCGCCGAGAAAAGGTAGAGGTTATATGAATCAGCTCATCCCCTTCATCATCGCCTGTAGTAGGATCAAAAGGATCGACCTTTTTAGAATCTATCCTATCTACATCCATCACCTGTTGATGGGTGATGGAGTCTTAAAATCTATCAGCTACAATCATCCGCTTACCGCCGCCTACATAAACCATTTCACCCACTTTTTGTTTTTTAGAAGGTCTGTAATAGTTTGAGAATCGTGGAGGTTCACCCAGCTGATCCTCGTCGGGATGCATCTTATTATAGTATTTTAGCGCTTACATCGGTGTTTTCAAAGGTCTGGGAAGCAATCGCACTATTACGCCTGTTCTCCTCTTCCCAATCGAGAAACTTTTGCCTCTTCTCTTGGTAGGTGGTATAATCTTTTTGGTATTTTTCTAAGGCATTGTCATGGCTCTCGTTTTCATACACAGCATCTTTCGAGCCGTCTCCGGATAGGCACTTTGCAAGGTAGGATCCTCCGACGAATGTGGTCGCATTGAGGATCGCACCTCCTACCATCATCACTATAGTCGCCATTATAATAATATATAATAATAATAATAAAAGTAATATTTTATGAGGTAGCCTTATCACCAAAGGTGATTTTCATGAGGGACCTCAGTATTATTACTCTAAAAATATTTTAAAATTAAAACAAACAAACAAAAATAATAATAATAATAATAATAATAATAATAGTGATGATGGTAATAATATAATAACTAAATTAACTTAACTCTTGCAGCTACATATAAAAACATCCATAAATTATAAAAACAGTTAATGTATCAATTAAATATCCTTAAAAAACGATTCTTAAATACGCTATACTTATCAGCACATTTAATATCATTTGGTAGATTATTCCATTCCTTGGTAAATAAATTATCTGATGTATTTTGTCCCCAGCAAGTTCTACATTTGGGTAAACGCCTCAAAAAACTATTTCTAGTGTTGTAACCATGAATTTCACTTGAAAGAGGATTATTAAAATTAAAATTAATTAGATCATTCAGTGCCTCACAAACAAAACAACATCGGTGAAAATGTCTCCTAATTTCAAGGGACTTCCATCCCAAAACTTCTAACGCTGAGGAACTGAATGAACTTACAGATAAATTAGGAATCATTTTTGCTGCCTTACTTTGTTGAACTTGTAACCTATTCACTATAAAGTTATATTAAACCTATTTCCCCAATCTCCCTAATCTATTATAGATAACAATAATCATTTAAAGTATTAAATACAATTTCTCTAGTTTTAGTAGGCAATAAGTACCTTATGCGTTTAAGAATCCTAAGCGCCAACTTACTTTTGATTGAACATAGTCAACATGGTCTGCCCAGTTTAAATTTTCATTAAAAATTACGTACTCCTAAATATTTTACATTATTAACTTTTTCAAGTGATTGCTGATTAATTACTTAATTTACAGATTCAACATTCTTTAAACGCTGATGACCCCCAATGATTATTAGTTTTGATAAGCAACGTTCAAAGTTAACTCATGCATGTCCAGCCATTTTCTTTCTTCATTAAGTTTCATTTCCAGTTCATCCACCGTTGATGTTGAACAGTAGATTGCTGTATTGCCAGCAAAATGCAAAAGTCCACAGTACTTCAGGCAGTCAACCAAGTCATTAATGTATACTAGAAACAACAACATTATTAACATTATTCTTATCTTAACTTTTTTTTAAATGTTTTTGGTAAGATCTTCTGATCTTCCAGATACCGTTTCAGCGCCATGGAGCCGGCAAGAGCCGTGGTCAATTTCGATAGTTCATGGGATTAGAGCTCGGATCACCAAGAAAGTTCTCCTTCAACATTTTTTTTACCGATGTACCCGATACCCGCGGTGAGACCGACAAGGACCGCCAAATCAGTCACGATTTTGATGAGTTTGTTTTGCCCAGCTGACATAGTTTTTATGGATTTTTTAAGTGTTCTCACACCATTCCTATCCTCTGAATAACTATCTGATTTTTTGGTCCTTCAGGTGTGTTGGGTGTACTCGCTATAGATCCTGCCACAAGCCCGGTTACGAGAGCTGTGGGAAATCATCCGCTCCCGTAGGACTGTGATTACTGATGGACCTCATCACGCTTCATTTCTCTTTCAAGGGATGATCCTCGTACATGAAAACAATCTGCCTATCTTGTAATAGAACACACGATCTTAAGAATAAACTCTCTTGCTGTTTCTAACTTTTAATTAATAATTTTTAATCTTAGTTCCTTCTAATTTAACTTAATATCTAGGTCCGCAGTAATTGGCAGCATGGCTGTTGCGGGTGCCCTGCCGAAGTATTTATCCTTTTTATTATATTGTATTGTTAATTGTATACTACCTATTATCTGCTTTGAATTGTATAATTATATTTTGTTAACGGCAAAACGAATAAATTAAATGAAACTAAATTTAGCCTTTTTGTTGTATTCTGCAAGTCTCCTGCCGGCCGCAACCTTCTTCAGGTCTTTCTCCTTTTTACCCTCTGAAGAGGGAACCTCCGTATTGACGATCTGTTCAACTTCCTCGGGTCTTTTTCATTTTTACCCTCTGAAGAGGGAACCTCCTTATTGACGATCTGTTCAACTTCCTCGGACACGATTAAGTTTCATACCATAAGACCCTTTAAGGTGGTTTGCCCAGCTGTTGCCCAAGATTGTATAAGATAAATTTTTTTCATTTCTTAGCGTGGATGATTTTACGTTAATTCAGATACAAAAATAAGTTCGCCATCCACCATGGAAACACCAAACCTACAGCCCTTGCTTGATTTAAATTAAATTATGCTAATAATAAATGAAAGTGATGCCTATGTATAAGATAATATTTTTTTATTTTTTTAGCGTGGATGATTTTACGTTAATTTAGATGCAAAAAAACCAACTCGTCATTCTGTAGATCTTTGGAGAGCTGTTCAGAATCGTCT
Organism: Zoanthus sanctaehelenae; assembly: GCA_028564885.2. NCBI lineage: Eukaryota > Metazoa > Cnidaria > Anthozoa > Zoantharia > Zoanthidae > Zoanthus > Zoanthus sanctaehelenae. The sequence continues at coordinate 15,149 of JAOTRI020077133.1, forward strand.
ATGGGTAACATGTATGAGATAGCTTGGGCGGTCACCTGAATAGCCAATTCCACCAGACCGCCTGTGACCTGCTTTCCTAAGGCAACCTGATATCGGAAGTGGTACTTCTCGACATCTTTTACGGAGAGCTTTTTAACATTTCGCAAACTCATATCTACACCAAGGTATTCTTTGGTGGTGCCTAACGACGCGAGAATAGCAAGAGACACTCGCTTGACCTCTACAACATCATCAATAGGGAAAGAACCGGGGTATGGAACTCCCTCCTCAACATTATTTTTGACAATCGACATCTGATCTAGTTCCAATTCTCCTTTAAATCAGTATTTTTGGAATCTCTAAATAGATTTGAAATGGGAACCGCAAGCAGACACACATTCTTGAATATCGTTCGCATTAAGTAGTTCCGTGCATGTTTGCACGAATCAGGGTCTAAATTACCTCCATACTCTTCAAAGAGCATCTTTGTACCGCTTCGAGATGGATTATGGAATGCGACCACACAGGCGACATTCATGCGAAAGGGTTTCGCTACCGAGGTTAGTTGCTGCGTTAATACCCATACCGATAGTCCTTTACGTGTCTGCCTGAGAATACGAGTTTGATAAAGTAGCAATTATTCAGGTATTTGGACACGGCACAGTCGTCCAAGATCAGCAACGTGTTGGTACCGCTAAAAAAGGTTGCACAGTCATACAGCAGCTCATTAATCTCCTCGCTGTTGTCGGCGACTGGTGATACTACTAAATTGTTTGTCGCCTCTGGCGAATCCGCCATACGTGGGGTCGATTAAAATAATATACGCCTTTGAAGGGTCCGCGGAGCTGCTCGATGAGGTATTACGTTTTACCGCAGTTTGTAGGCCCCGTGATGATGCAATTGAAGGATGTTTTGTCTCGTAACTCTTCCATTTATTGTTAACATAATTTTATCTTTAAATCGGGTAAGGTATGTGGGCATGACGAATAGCTATCCACGGTGGATGGTAAGTTTTATCTCGTCCATTACTATTAACAATTTTCCTTTTAAATTAATTAAGGGCTGTGGGTCTGGTGAATAGTGGGTAACATTTTATTTCGTCGATTACTATTAACGATTTTTCTTTTAAATCAGGTAAGGTATGTGGGCATGTTGAATAGCTATCTTCGGTCGACTCATGAACTCTTCCATTATTATTAACAGTTTTTCTTTTAAAATTAATACACGATGGATTTCAAAGTCGAGGTCATATAATATCCATCATCGCATCAGCTACGATAAACATATAACAGGTGATATTTCCCGAACCTCCAACCTTTCTCCTTATTTGTAGCTTCACACCGTCACGCGTACTATTTAAGACCAATCCACCTCCATAAATGCTGTTATCAGGTGTCGTTCTGAGGTCAATACATAGGGCAAACTTGTTACCTGTTAACAGTCCTTCTGGTTTATTGAGTTTG
>JAOTRI020077205.1:0-16587 GCA_028564885.2 Zoanthus sanctaehelenae
GACACGTAACCGGAAATGATCGTTTCCATTAAATAACCTGGCCTACTCTAAGTATGGCAAGCAAGGGTGAATTCTTGGGTCTAGACTTGAATTGAATCACACTGGTACACAGTAAATTATTGATGCACATGTTACATTAATTATTACACTGATTGCGAGCTACCATCCTCCTACGTGAGTATTTATAAAATAACTAAGATAGTATGCACGCTCTGATTGGCCGAGAGGCATGTTTGCATAAGAGTATGTAAACATGGTTGAGGAAGTTATTTTATAAAAGCAATAGAAAACTTTTTTCCTCTGTTTGCATAGCCTGATATAAACACTCGAGGGGTTGGGAGAATTCTCAAGCTTAAATATATTATATGATGAAGGTTTTGTGGCTCACAATGTAATAATGTGACAGTGTGATGCTGTCAGTGAGTTAATGTGTGTCATCACTTGGCTGTGTAGCAGCTAGTGTAATGGAGTTCCAGTCTAGACCCAACAAGAACGCAGAAAATATATGAGCCTCATCTGATGGGGCCCAGATTTTTTCTCCTTTTCGTTTATATGTAAGTTGTAGTCATTGTTTCATCGGAAAATAATATTGCATGCTTTCACTTGTACGAGAAAAACACTCCAAACATTCCATCATGTGCCAACGGAAACATCAATTGAATTCATTAGAAAGGAGGTACATACAGTAGCCTTAAATCATGCAAACAGTGTTTTCCATTTCTTGACATACAATATAGAGAACATTTAGGGAGGCCTCATAGTACACATTTTGTGCTAAGGGTTTCTTACTAGTTATTTCATATTATGAAATATTTTTGTATTAATAGTTATTAAATAATAATGTTGAACAATTATAATTAGTTCAAAATGTATCATTTTGTTTGGGATGCCAAAAGCTTAAACCACAATCATGATGGTTTGAGAGGGTGATAAAGAGTGAATAATCACTGGTTGATTCCAATTTATCATCTATATTTACCATGATTGTAAGTTATTTAATTGCCTGCAGAACCAATAAACTTGTTTTTAACTTGCAGCCTCATTCCTCCTCATTTTAAAATATGGACTCTCATAACAGCTGGCTTTATGGAGTATAGAATTTGGAATGTAAGTCTTTTTTTCAAAGTAAAATAAACAATGCTTAAATTCTCAAACTGGACTTTTAGATGATCTGCCATTCCTTTCAATGGTATATTTTCAGGTGTAGTGACAGTGAAATTTACACATATATTCCAAGAGTGTGCATTGGATATGAGATGGTATATACAGTCAACAAGGGGATCGAGTAGCCCTGAGTTAGCTATAATCATTTCAAATCCAACAAGCACAAATAGAATAATTGTTTTTATTATTAAATTTCAAGAGATTTCTGAACCTTTTGCAACTCGATCAATACTTGAAACTAACAACAAACTTTTTAATTAATAAATTGATAACCAAGATTTTTTTGTTAGTTTCCATATATGGTCATTCCATATATGAACTCATAACTGAGATTGAGTGAACCAATCAGAATGCTAGAAATGCAATTTTCAAGATTGAAATTCTATTAATAAATGTGAATTATCTGTCAGAGGCCCTCTTGGTCAGCTGTTAAATATTTTCTTATATAATAGCTATAAAATAACTAAATAGTATGAAATTATATATATTTTTGTAAGCCATTGTTTGAAGTTGTTTATGAGAGTGATCATATGATTTGTGACATTTATTTGGGTAAAGTTTCCATGTTGTTTAATCATACAAACCAAACCTTACCCATACCCTAACTTCTACCAGACATACACATATGCAATGAAGCTGCATGCAAAAATAAGTATTCCCCAATGTGGAAATTATTCCTTAATTTTTTTCAATAGTTCGAAATGTGCATGAAGACTTTTTCATGAGATGTCATAATAATGAATCACTTATTCTTTTCTTGGTAATTTTGTCAACCGCTGAAAATTACCGCATAGTCTGGTTCCTTAACCAGTGCATCGTATGAGCCACTTGAGTGGCTATATATCTCTGAGCTTAGTCTGACAGTAATACGTCAAACAGTATATAGGTTCAGAATACATATATATAGGGAACATTTTAGAAATTTTTGTGCAGAACTTTATAAAACATAATAAAAATAAAACAGTCTATAACTGGATATTGACCTGAAACTTTGCAACGTTTCACCTAGAACTGCTAGGCATCCTCATACAAGATCGTTGGTGAACTAAATTAATCCGATTGTAAGAAAGTTCAGTGTCTTGGGAGGATAATTCATTCCAACTTACTGTATTACACATATGCACTGTATGTACTATGATATCATAATTGTCTGAGTTTACTGTTAGTTGACAGTAACTAAGGGTTTTTTGTTCCAATTTAAGCCTCTGTCAGCAGATTTGTTTTTAAATAATTTGCTTTAGCCATAGATGCTGCTATCAGACTGTCGGTATTTTTTATTTGTTATTAAAATTATACTTTATATATTAAATAATTTATAATTATAATTACTGTTGTTGCAGGTAGTTATCGATATTTTTGTTCTGGTTTTATGTGGAAGATATCTTGAGCCTTTATGGGGAGCATTGGAGTTTCTGGTAAGAAAATTTTATAACTTTTAAGTTTTCATTTTAAATTTTTAGCCTTATCAACAAAGATTTGCTAAAACATTTAATAATAAAAATCTCGGGTAAAATACAATGTTTCAACACTGTCCTGCTGCTGCTGTCTGTATTAGCCCTTGGTTGTTAATGAACTCTTCAGTATATTGTTGATAGTTAACAAGTTGCAGGCAAAATTTTTGTCTTGTGGGGAGAAATATAATTATAATTTTACGTATTATTATAATTATACAGTATCAAATCTGACTGAGTCTCTGCAGTTTTTTGGGGGAGGGTACAAAAATGATTCTGAAAATGTAAGGTGAAAACTTGAATAAATTAAATTATAATGATCATGATATTTATGTATACTTTATTTAATTGAGCTGCCTTGCATACATCGAGGGATTTTTTGTTGAAGGATATGTAATGGACAATAATAATTATTATTATTTTAATTATAATTTTCAACCTTGAATATTGCGTTTCTAGCATTCTGATTGGTTCACTCAATCTTGGTTATCAGCTCATATACCGAATGACCATATATGGAAACTAACAAAAAAATATTGTTTCTCAAATTATTAAAAGTGTTTTGCTATTTTCAAGTATTGAAGGGTTCAGAAAACTCATGAAATTTATTAAAACAATTATTCCATTTGCGCTTGTTGGATATGAGATGATTATAGCCAACTTGGCGCTACGTGCCTCGCTGGATAGTTACCATCTCATATTCAACGCGGGCTATTGGAATAATTGTTAGATAGTCATTTAGAGAAAATGTTTATGTCACAGTTCCTTGCAGCACCAGTTTCTTGCTGGATTGTGCATGAAGGTGAAGAGGGACTGGGAACTAAAGTTAGCCCATTTAACACATCTTGTTCACTATAACAAACCTTTAAAAACTCAGACCTGTTGACAAACTGTAAGTTATGTACATTAAGGTATTTGAACCATTTCTACTGTATTGTTAGCTTATATATAGCACCATAGGAATTGTAAAACCAAAACATTGAGTAAATCTTACAGTTTTACAGTATCTTATGTTTGCTCGTGTTTAAGTTTTGGCAAGTACTTTATTGATTTTAATTACTAAAATATTAACTTAATTTAGTTCCATAAATGATAGCAATAATCAAGGTTTATTTTAATACACAATAAGTGACACATGATGCCTCAGAGTTGTCCAGTCTTATATGTATTCCAACTTCACAGGTCATCAGCTTTATCTGAGATGGAGTTAACTAAAGTCTGGTTCTGCTTGCTTGATTTTCTACAAAATACAGAAACTAGTGAATCAGTTGGAATTTCAAATTTAAAACCTCAGATGATACAGGTAGATACTAAGTCTAAGGTTTGTTACATAATCTATTAGCGTAATGTCAGTACTAAAAAAGAGAATGTGATCAATATGTAGGTAAAAGGACATTCAAACAAATTTTAATAATTTGAATTTAGATTGTTCTCACTTTACAAAACGGTTCTCATAAAACAAAGTTCCAAACGTAAGGTTTTCTACAAGCTTTTCTCAAGTGTTCATTAAACAACACAATTTCGAGGACTTGTTCGGGTGATTTTGACACACTTGGAAGAACAATTACAATAAAAAATTATGATTGAATTAATTAATAAGGAAAACAAGTAAGTTACACTTTCTAATTAAGTTACGCTCATAAACTATCATTCAGGGTTCCCGCAGGGCATTAAAAGTCATTATGAGTCTCTGTGCAAATTTAAGGCCTTAAAAAGGTCTTAAATTTGGTAAAATTGCTCCCCAAGGTCTTAAAAGGCATTAAATTTGAAAAAAAGAATAGGAGTTGCTCTTTTCTATACATTTTTGGAATATTAATCTGAGTTTTGTGCTACTTTATCGGACGAACGACTCATATTGTTTTTTCCTGTCCGTTGAGCGTGCATTGTTAAAAATCTAATTCATAAAATAGGTCTTAAATTTTTTGTGTTTTGGCATTAAAAAGTCTTAAAAAGGTCTTAAATTTGAAAAGTCCTGAACTGCAGGAACCCTGATTAACGAATTGATGAAAATTGTATTTTTCATACATGTATAACAAATTTTTGAATACATTTTGAAAAAAATTAAAATATAGAACTCTACCAAATCTTTTAGCAACCATCGAAAACCGAATGTGAACCATTACGCGTGTTTATTGATAAATTCTGTACTTCTGCGTGGATACTGAAGTTTTGCTAAAATGGATTTACACGTGCGGCGGTTTTTGCCGTGTTAACGCAGCAAGCCAAAATGTTCCTAATTGATAAGGCTTGTTAAAAAATGACTGTTTTGTCACTTCGTCGCTTTATGCAAAGTTATGAAACAGCCTCGGTTACAACTACTTTTCAACTTAATCAACAGGACTAAGAGCTTTTTGCTAATTTGTATATGTCGAAATGCTCTGTGTATTTAATATTTATGTTCCGCATCATTTCGTGAAAACAATTTATTTTCTTCACTTAACTCCTTAGTATATATGTTGGAATCATTTTGGTTTTGTTTTCACGGTCGAAATTTTATCGGAAATTACGGCAATGTGACCATGATAATCTTTTATGGAAAACAGCTGTTTTAATTTATAACATTTCTTAACTTTGAGAGGCGCTATATTAATATACCTGACCTTTTTGAGAAACAATGAGTTTGCCCCGGGGCAGTAGTTTCGGTTCGGAGCAACAAACAGCTCGCATGCTGGATTTATATGCGATGTATTTTAGAAATTTTCTAGCGTCAGCACTTTCCCTCTTCAGTGATTTCAAGCTTTAAAGGAGCTTGAAGCAGTACCACTGATGGGACTGAACTGAAATTATTGGGCAGTGACAATTAAACAAGATTTCTGATTGGCTGTACTAAGGTTGGGGCAAGCTTTATATTCCTTTTGATTGCTTGAAACGATCTGATACTGAGGTTAGTCGATAAACAAAGGACAGAACCTACTATTGCGGCTTAGGCTTCATGCAAAGCTCAGGTAGTAAGAGTATCGCCATGGAATTGCTTCCGGTTGAAAGTCGGCAATAATATTTTCAGTTTTTCAGTCTTAAAACTGACAAATGTAATTGTTTGAAAGACAACTGCGAAAACTATTATTTTTTTAGTTACTCTAGAATTTGTAATCAAGTGTGAAAAAGGTTTTTCTTTGTCATTTTACAAGCCAGTACAGGGTCAATATTTGAGGGTCTTATACTAACAACTGGCAATGTGAACAGCGCCTCACTCATATATTTGATTCATTAATTAGCTAAAGCCCTCAATCAATCAGAAGATCACAAATACGAGGGTTTGTTAATGAGCGACTGGATCTACGATTTACCTTCCTTATTCGAGTCCGAGAAACGATGGTGTAACCATTTGCTAATGTTGAGTAGAGATAAGGCCGCAGAATTTGTTATTTCTTTTAAGATCCAGAGTTTTTGGAAACTCTGAACTCGAGTCGGACCCGAACCAGTGCCGAACCCGAACCCGAACTCAAACTTCCCGCACGCTTTCATGTTTGTTCAAAAAACAGATCTGACGTATTCGACTGAACAAGTTGCAACCTCCTCATAAAGTTGCACAGTGTACAAAGCCTGTTTTATGAGAAAAATAGATTTTAGGTAAATTAATTTATATGAAAGATCTAAGATTCAGTGCTTCATGGTTTAAAAACGCTTTTGATTCCTTGGTGTAGACACGATGTAAAAAGAATATTAGATGTATTGTCATTAACAGGTTTAAACAACCAGTTGTTCTGACAACGATCCAACTTTCGAGACCGGTCAAGCTCTTATACCTCTTCATTTCAGCGTTTATAATTAAGTTCATGAAAATTACACCCAAAAATAAACAGTTTTTATGGTTTTTTTTGTCTTTTTTCTCTTTAAGCATGGAGACGGGAGAGCGATATTGGATTTTTAAGTGTTAGGAGGTGGAAGGGCGCTTAAAATCGCATTGAAAGTTTTCTGCTGCATGCGATTGTTATAGATTAAGATATTTTGATATCAAAGAAGCTCATCTAATTCACCTTTTGTAACTGATACGGGATTGCGGAAACTTGCTTAAACCTTTCAGTCCCAGTTTAGTTTCTAAGATCTCCCAACTTGATCTTATACTTTTCATGGAACAAGTTTGAGAGAAATTTACATTTAATCTTCAGTAGTTTGCTTTGTTTGATCAATTTTCATTTTCTCATTACCAAATGTTTTATTATAAGTGATTTAGAGTGAAAGGGTTAATGCTACTACATTTAAATACCTTTTGATTTTTTTTTCAGCAGTATTCTATGTCTGTTCAGATTTTATTTGCAAATGTACTTTCAGTTAATATCTAACAATCAGTTGATCTTTAAAAATGAGTAATATCTTGTGTGGATTTTTATCCCGGTAGAAATATTTTTGGTATTTCGTTTTTTTATTTTTAAATCGGCTGGAAAAGCCAGAAAGGGTTGTTTTTGTTTTCCTATTTTTTGACCATAACAAACCAAAGCAGAGTGGCTGCTTCGTTCCGACATTCGTCTGTATAAAATCTGAACATTGCGGAAGTCACGTATCTAAACGGTATTTAAAAAATATTTAAGAAAAAATAACTGTTACTTCATTGGTCGTTCGGGATATATATGTATATATAACCGTATTCTTCTTTTGAATTCCTAAGTGGACCCACCTACACCATCCCACACTAAGTTTTTATCTTCCGACAACTGGAGCTTTATACTATTTTAAGCTGCAAGCTTCTACTCACGTTAACCTCACGCGAGAGCACCCTTTTAATTTATCGTTAAAAAAAATAATTATTGCTTTATTATGTATGCATGTTGTGAATTGTTATTGTTTTGTTTACCTTGACCTGTTGCGCCGTCGTTAAATGTTCTTATGGTCAAGTTTCAACACAAAGTACACATTGTTTGATTTCGCACTTTTACTAATTCGCTTTTCTTACAGAAATTTATTTGAATTGGTGTTCTAATAATTACATTGATAGCACTAGAATTACTTGGTCCCAAAGGGAAATGAGTCTCTAAAGATGTCAGCAAACAGGATGACCTCTAAGAACATTTGAGCTCTCTAGCCTTCAGTTGTTAACGAGCAATTTGTTGTAAATTCCTTTACAGCTTGTTTTCAAAGTTTGTTTCAGTGAATTCATGGATGATATGCTAAAGTTTGTTTTTGTTAAGTTCTGATTATACTATGTCATAATAATTCAAACTCAGTGTCTTGGATTTGTTATTGATAATGAACTCTTTCATGTATTCTCAAAGGGTTTACCGTCCTTTTTTCTAAACGCTTTTGTTGTTCTTTTTTCGAGACTCATAAATTAGCCATTGTTTTCTTATTTACACGAGCTTGTTTGAAAGTATAATGTATTGCCATTTTTTAAATTCCTTTTAAAAGTTTTCAATAAAATATCACGCTTGAATGCTGCGCCCGATCTGCGGTTGCGATAAAACTTCATAACATCGTGGAAATTGTCCTTATAGGTTATAAAGAAATGATAACAACCCCGCCAGGGAAGGATTCCAAGACTCACAATCAACCTAAGGTAGTGTATCACAGTTTCATTATTAATATTTAGTGCGAAGTATTCACGTGTGCACCTTGACTGACAGCAGACTCAAGTGAATGTTATAAATAAAGTATAATAAATAAATCGTACATTTAGCAAGTGAAGCTTCCTAAGTAGCAAAATTTGAAGTGGAAGCCACAAATTTGCATTCTTAGCAAAATAACGTCATATTTTTAGTATTCCTTAAGTTTAAATCGCTTTTCGAAAATGTCTTGGACTATATTTCTAAGTTAGATTAATATGTCATCTCCTTTACTTAGACTGATGTAAGTCACTTTTTAGTATGTTTTATATTTGGAATTGTACGTGTTAGAATTCAGATTAAAGAGTTGAACTTTAAGTGAATTTGAAAAATATCAAAACACACTTAAGGCTCAATCGATTTCATAAATTGTCATCAGATTTTAATGACGGTTTCTTTGATATTAGTCTGTTTTTTTGTGGAGTTGTTTGTGATAGTTTTTCCCGTCACAATAACACAGGTTTGTAATAATAAAACCCCAAAGGTTTGCATTTATGTACTAGATAAGTTACGAAGTCTTTCAATGCATCTTTAATGTATTTCCTATAACTATTAACGCCTATATAGAGAGTGTTATTATGTAGCAAGCGTTTTGCGAGATATTGAGGAATATTTCAAACTTCCTTTATTTCATTTTGAATTTTGTTATTTGTTATTTGGTGTGTGGCCTTGCAGGATGTTCAGAGAAGTTCATCCGATTGCAGTGAGCTCCATCGTCAAATCCAGACAACGAACAACCGATTGTCCACCCCTGAAATATATACAACGGGTAAGTTTTTCTTAGTTTTTAGAATCCAGCTATTTTCATTCTAAATTATTGTGTGCTCAAATTCAAGCATGCGCAATACTATAAGTCTTAAACTCTTAGGCTTCGTTGCAAACACTGAAACTCCAACTATTATAAGTTGCTGTTTTTTTAAAAAAATACCCTTTCCGTTTCGAAATTGTTTCATTTTGAAACTGACGACCATTTAAAAATGAAGTGCTAACTTAATTTGTATGATTAACCGTCAGCAAACATGTCATACTTCGAGTCAGAATTTAGCTTGATGACGTAGTATTCCAGTTTAAGTAAAGACGTGTTCTTTGTTCTCTATTTTTTTTGTGTGTGTTTTTTATGAATACTGAAAACACTTGATATAATTAAATGTTTATTGAAACACGGTTTTAGATTTGCGCTGCATGTATCCAAAATGGGACGGAGACTCCAGTTATTGTCTACAATTCATGTGTTTCGTTGAAAGCCAGGAAGTACACCTAAAAGTAAAACACTAAATAAAAAAAAAATTCAACCTTTCAGCTTAAAATTGCAAATATATTATTTGTTTGTGATAAAATATCATTATACTTATGCTCTAGAACATATATGTATTGATGTATTAGTTTTAATTTGTGTAAGAGCGAAAAATATTTTTGGTTGAAAAATGTAGATTCAACCTTTTAAAGTTTGATTTTCAAATATAATTTGTTTATAAGATAATCTGATAAAAAGTCACAAGAACATATGAATTTTAAAGTATTGTTATTTGTGTAATAGCGAAAAACGTTTTCGTTTTTAGCAATCTATTAAAATATTTGTCATAGCTATTTTGAGCACTCAGCTTGACGGGGATTGAAGTGTTTTATGAGTGTCAATATCAAGATCTCTGCAGCTAACCATTACTCACTTCTCCCTTTCTACGAAACGGATACTCTTCTTATTTGTTCAAATGTCTTTCATTGATTCCTCAGGTGCCAACAAACGACATCCGGTAAGTCTGTTTTTTCACCTAACGAGTTTTAAGTTTTGAAATCAATAAGATACTTAAAGTTGCTTACTACAGCTTGTCTAGTATTTGAGCGCTATAAATATGGGACTGCAGTCCGTACAAAAATTCGTCATCACTTTAACTTGTTTACTGTTGATCCTTTTCTTTGATAGTTTAAATTTGAGTTAACAGAGGTTAGAGATAAGGTCTTTGTTGTTTGTTGCAGCTATAAATAATAATGAAATATAGTCGTGATAATATTTTGGTTTTTATGCACTGTTTTAATTATTGTTGAATTATTTAAATATTATGGCCCCAAATAGATTTCAAAAATACCTTTGAAATGATAATATTGTTATCATGGAGTGTCTCTTATTGCAATATTTTAATTTTAAGTTTTAAGACATTTTTTTCAAAAAAATAAGGTCTCTGCCGTCTAATAGTTTAAAATTGTTTTCCTTCTATTTTTAAATGATTAGACTTAAGGACGAATGGTTTACGAGTCAATAGGTTATTCAGACTCGTAGTCTGCCACGAGGCCGAAAGATCTCATTGTTTTTGTATAAACTTACAAATCGGTCACAACAAAAGTGTGTAAATTAAATTATCTATGAAGTCCTTTGTAATTTGGTCCACCATCTTATGGCGCTGACTCACAGTGCAACATTTCATGTAACATTGCATGAAACAAATTTGTTTCAGCGTGTGTCCACCGATTAGTTTTGTTGCATGCAACATTGTACGCTACAAAACTGAAGTTGAATTGCGCTCAATTCTTGTAACATTGTGCGCAAAAACGTTTCTTTTCAAAGGACTTCTTGTTGGAAGCCGTTTCGATTCTTATAAAATGCATGGGTAACCACGGCATGCTATCCCAAGAAATATTGCACAATTTTGTTGCACCTTGTGCGCACCTCAAAAAAAAATTGTTGCGCGCAATCTTGCATGAAACGTTGCACCGAGGAGAAAAAACAAGGAAAATTTAAAATAGATGCCACGAAAATCAGCTATTGTGCAGACAAACGTTCGTTCGTTTTTTTTTTTGCCACTGTCAATTGCAACTTACGGCGACACTATTCTTCGTGTTTCTTGCAGGATCTGCTGTTGCTGACATAACAAATTCAAAATCCAAATCTTTTTTTCCAAAATGACCTTGAAACTCTAGGTGCGTTTTAGATATGGGTGCGCCATTTGCACGGGTAAATACGGTATAAGGAATAACAAACGCTTGTATCTCGCCTGAATTCCCGATGCTAGCTGTTTGTGTGGGTCAGGTCAGCGCTAGCGTTGTATGCCCCGCGACTGGACTGGTTTAAACAAAATATTTGGATTTAATCTTAATATGATTGTTTAGCAAGTTCACTCCAATTAATAAATGAAATAAAGTTAGTGAATATTTTGAGCTCGGTAATTAATGAGCTACAAAAACTCGTAGAGTCCAAAAAATTAAAACAATAACGCATGATCAAATGTAATTTTTGCTCTCTTTATAAAGGTGTTAGCCGAAAATTGTATTTTAAAGTTAGTACTGGTTTCATAATAAGTGAGAACTTTTCAAATTACTGATATTTCTTTTATCAAAGAACTTACGTTTTTCAGTTGTACTAATGGATGCACTGAATCCAGTAGCGATATGGTTTGTCCGATAAGAGGATGAGAGACCCAAACGGATACACATCGAATCACATTGGGTGATGAGCGTCCCAGGACTAACTGACCCGCAGTTTGTTTGCCATGGGCTAATTTGACGATCACATTCTGTAGTAAAACAGCTATGTCAAATAATAGTTAACAATGACAATGACGAGAGGTACACATCGGAGTACATATGCGTGCTAGGCAGATCTTCATGATTGGGTGCTTGCAGTGCAGATGGAGGTTTTATTACAGGTGTTTACAGGTGGTTTAACAAGGATGTAGCTTGCAGAGGAAGAGGGGAGGGGTAGGGGGTAGCTGTCCCTCCAAGAATGTGGATGCTAATGAAAAAAATGCGGAAATTTGTCAACTTATAAGTGCTTTTTTATAATTTTATTGGATTCGTCCCCCCTTTACTGAAAAAAATATAGCTACGCCCGTGTTTAGTCTGGCTGCAAAATAATTAGAACAATGTACCGAATAGTTGTTTCATTAATAGTCTTCCGCCCGAACATTTGATAGACGCTTTTGATAATAAAACAGAAGATGTGCATTGCTACATTACAGGATCAGCGTGCAGAGGAAATTTTTAAGCTAAATCTTTATGATTACAAACTTAAAAAGTTTTGTTTTCACGAAAAAGTTTATGTATTTATAATTGCTTGTCAACCAAGTGAAACTTTAAGCAACAATTTTGAACGTTACTGAAGCAGATACTTGAAAACGTAAACCATCATATTGGTGTTGATGAAATATTCTGGCGGTTGACCTATTCCTTTATATAAGATCAATGATACAAAATATCAGTTAAACGTTTACAAAGCAAAGTTACGAATGCATTGCTAATTTAAAAGTAGTCAGCAACTCACAGTAAAAGACAAATACAAGAGACCCCACGGTCCAAATCCGATGGAGACCGCGTCGACGTAGGTTAAAATGAACTAGAATGTTTATTGTTTCAAAATAATAGAATAAATTTCATGCTATATTTCCGCGTGCCAACATTTGCACTTAGTCAATTAAGCTGAAGCCATACAACAAGTAATGATACATTTTGTTCTATTGCCCAGTCTAACCCCCAAGCTCTTCTTCCGTTTAATCTCTGCAAGCTTTGAAAACAGTAATGAAATATACATCTTCCGCGTTAAAACTTCGCAAGCTTTGAAAACGATGTCAGAATACATAAATTAAACTAATCTAACAAGGCTCGAATGCTCACCGAGCTAAGCGCAATCCAAGAAAAACAACAACGTCAAAGGCCTCCCGTATAATGACGCCAAAATACATACAGCCAATCAAACTGTAAAGGTGTCATTTTTTCGTCGTCGGTGATTGTTTTTCTTGTGTTCAACCGATCATTGGTCTGTTCATGCAGGTGATCTGCTTTATGTCATCTGCGGCCGATTTTGACAAGAACCTATTGTTACAGCAAAAGTTACGGAAGTACCCATTTCGATAGCAATTGTGCAAGCTAGGTAACCTAGCCCGCCCAACAATGACAACGACTACGACAGAAACAGCAGAAATGGCAATTACAGTGACAATATGTATTATAGCAGTAGCAACAATAGCAACATACCGTTAGTAATTTCTAATCGATCCGATGATCGCAAGTTAAATTTGTCAAATCGAATTTCTAAGCGTTTTCCCACGGAAGGACAAACTCTCCAGGCACACATCTTATCTTTAGGGAAAGGATTGGGAAAGTTTGGACTTTGTAGAGTGGTCTCCTTAGATGGCTGAACAGCTACAAATCCACCACAAGGCGTTTGAACTAAATGGATGAGAATAGATTACACAACATAAGTTAAGAAATTTATTTAGGTAACAAATAAACAATATCTTGTTGCCATCAACGCTAGCGCTGGCAAGGCACCAGAATTATAGAGCCATACGAAAGTAATATGCAGACGGAAAAATCCAGGTTGATTTAAGTAATTAATAATGGTAATTGAACTGAGCAGAGTGCAATTTGGTTTAAAATCAAGCGAGCGATTCAAAATCGAACTCCCGCTTGGCAGTTGTGCGATTTGTAATCGCAAGTTTGATTTTGAACTAAAATTGCACAGCACGAAGTTCAATTACCACTTAATTATATCCATTTTGAAATCTAACACGTTGTACAGTAAAAAAATTATTATAAATTGTAAAAGTATTGTTTACAACTGGAAAAGTTACAACTTCTCCAATTTTCCTGAAACTTGCCAGAGTTGACCCTCACATTTTGCCTTTTAATTCTGTTACCTGATTGGTTAATTTTTTAGTTTTCTACGATCTGATTGGTTGTTCAAGATGGTGCAATTTAGAGTTCAAAATGCCCCGATTTAGGCTGAAATCAAGCTGCTAATAACCAATCAGATTGCAGGATTCACTAGTGATTTCAAAATGGATATAATTAATACTGAGATCTTATTGGCTACCGTACTCGTTATCTGGCACGAGGCAGGATGTAAACAAGTAATTATGCAATATGACACCCCTTTCAGGCTTAGTACCATGAGTCTGAAAGTTTCAGTCGATTCATAGAAGCCTCTGTTTATCATAAGCATTTCTGGAGCCCATAAGTAGGTGCGAGAAACTCCCATAATAGACTTATGTTATGGCGTCTTCACGAACTATAGTTTATTTTTGGATCGCTTTTAGCAGAAAATGTTAATAGAAGTTTCAGTCCCGGAGGAATAATCAGACAATTCATACAAATGAACAGTGGTGTTAGTGATCAAGTTTGTGATTGGTTTGAATTCGCAATAAATGAACTAAAATTAGGTCGGTTCGTAAGAACACCGTGACACTAGAACACTGGAGTTGCTCGTTCCTACTTATGGGTTCCTGGCATTGGTTAATTGAATATATTCAAAATTTTTTTGTTGTCCAAAAAGAATTTTGTTCTTTTCATACATGTCCGATACACACCATCTGGCAAGAGTAAACATAAGAAAAGTAGGGCCGTGTCAGGTTGAGAAACTCGCTGTCAAAAAGTAGCTAGCAAGCAAAGCCCATGTTTTGGTGTCATAGCAATTTCACCAACCGACTATTTTTATTTCATATATAGTTCGCGCGATTTCACACTAATGACATTTATCATACGTAATAATTTATGTCACTGGATGTTTATCGTGAAACCGAAATCAAACGAGAATAATAGCCTAGACAGAAATAAATTATTGTTATTCTTTTGAGTTTTAAGTTTTGATTTTTACATTTAAAGAATCTTGCGCAAATTCTTGACAGGGAAAATTTAGATGTAGCGCTTTATATAAGGTTAGTTTGCCACTAGAAACACAATAAATACTGATAAAAGTAAAGTCATATTCTCATAAATCGCCAAGATTAAATATTTTAAAATAGGTAAAATTGTTTTGTTTTAAAAACAACTAAATGTTTTGAACTATTTTAGTTCATCATCAGAAATGCATTCTTGCTCTTGAACTGTGTTCCATTTAAGTGATTTATATATATGGCCTTGGGGAAAAGGGCAAGTTCAAAAGACTATAGAGCAACATTGGCTCAGGCGTTATACATTGCATTGCATACCAATAGCCAAACTTCAACAAACAAGTGCACATGTGTATTATCTTGTACTTACGTATCTGCACAAAAGACTTCGCTTTAGTTATCCCAGCAGGGTTGTAGATGCTACATACGTAGAGGCCTCCATCTTTCCTGCTCACCTCTCTCAGTCGTAGACCATCTGGGGGCGCTCTGATGTACGCGCCATTCTTTGTCCATTTAGATATGAGAGGTAACGTTCCCGTATGAACGCAAGGAAGCTTAGTGCTGCTACCCTCCAAGACATACACAGTTCTTTTAAAAGTGGACGCCTCTATTGTTGGCAAGTCTGCAAGTTAAGACTTTGTTTCATCAATATGCGGTTTTAAATGTTGATTTTGGACAAAATGAGCAAAATATTGGTCAGTTATTTTAAAATAATAATAACTTTATTTATTCATTTAACGAGGGTGAATTTCATTGATTACTGGTCACCCTGTAGTTTTGATAATGCCCCCCAAACTTGCGGGGAGTAAGGTGATTAAACCGATTTCATATGCGATACGCGTTCTGCATACAGCTAAGCTCAGCACAGTTACTGGGCAACCTTTGAGAGGACGTGGTTAGCACAGTTGGTAAGATCTTTGCTTTCCAACCACAAGGTCCCAAGTTCGATCCTAGCACTTTGCCTAAATTTGAATATTTGTGTGACCCTCTTTTCCGCCTAAGCCAATTCAGCTTTCCATCCTCCCGGGGTAGGTAAATGAGTAACAGCGTCTGCTGGGAGCTACCCCGCGATGAATTAGTGTTTTCTTCAGGGGGATTCAAAGGCTCTCATTCGTTTAACACTACACGAACAGGAGATAAGCGCCGGCCCCATGGGCCTCTAGGCTCGTAAAAAGATTTAGCTGTTTTGCGTTTATGCTTACCTATGCAATACCAAATGGCAAACCCAGTACTAAGTGAAGGAACCGGTCACTTGGGGGCAATGAAGGGAGTGGAAAGGGAAGAAGATTGTGGATTTTGCTAGGTTTACAACAAATATTATCTGATCCCTATAAAGTATCATGCGATTGTCGTCTTATGATCTCCACCATGAGAATTTCAGGTTTAACGATGTTTTTAATATTTGAATTAATGTTCCCCGTAGGAAATAAAAATAACCGGTCCCTAACACTATCGTTAGTGGTGGCTTTAATTTTAACAATGGCAATAGTCGTAGCAGCAACGTTAAAATATTTTTAGGGCATACAGTTTAAATACCAATGAATGAATGAATGAATGAATGAATGAATGAATGAATGAATCAATCAATCAATCAATGAACCCAAATGGATCAGGGTTTATTACCCCTTCTTGCAGCAATCTCTTCTACTATTACACTCCATATCGCTTGATTCATGGTAACTTTTTCCTCCAAATCAACACTCTTGCTTTCCTTATTCAGTTGCATCTTTTATGTCTTCTTTGTTCATCCTCGTTTCCTCTCCTCAAAACATGCCCGCAGTACCCCCTTTTACACATGCCCACCACCCCCCTTAACACATTCTCGTATTACCCCCT
>JAOTRI020077285.1:0-27296 GCA_028564885.2 Zoanthus sanctaehelenae
CAGCAGCGCAGCCGGCAATTCACTAAGCAACGCTTTTTTTTCGCCAACGGTTAAGGTGGCGCTACTTCGTTTAAGGGCCAGCGCTTTTTCATCTAAAAGCGCATCTATGTTGCGGCGCACCACTTCATATTCTTTCACTGCCTTTTTGAAAGCCGCCTTAAAGGCCGGCCAAGAAGGATACTGCTTACGCTTGTGAGGAGAAAACCCTAAGCGAATTGCCGCAGTCTTTTTGTTAGCTATTTGAGTTACCACATAAGCTTCTGCTTTATTTTCATGCAGTTCGTAGTAGAGTTCTCCAAAAACTTCCTCTGGTAGAGGAGCAAGCACCTTAAGCAGCAAAGGCGTAATGAGGGTGGAGACTGTTAACGGAGTTAGCGGTGCAAGGCGAAACCAGGCAAGCAACCGTAACACTAAAGGCAGAGCAACGCAGTGCGGAGTAGCAGCAACGGCGGCATTAACGGGCACCGCCCCACTAACGCCTCGTTTTTCTATTCCCGTGTACCAAATTTCTTCTCCCCAAGGTTTGGGAATAACAACTGGCCTAAGAAAAAAGCCTCCGGAAAAAACATTGGTCATTTCTGGAAACACCAGCTGGTCTGCTAGCTTTTGAACAGCAGGCTGGGCCGCGGAAAAGGTAGCCTGTTGCTCTTCAGTAGTGCTACGCTGGAAAACAGAAAAAGAAAAGCGCGGCTGAGAGAGAGAATAAAAAACAGCGCTTGCTTTGTTAAATGGTTCTGCTTTTTCTAAGGCCGCTATTTCACTAAGCCGGAAGGGATGTTCTGGAGTTGCAATCAAGGTGTCCACTAAAAACGCTTCCGCAGCGGTCTGGTAAAAGGAAACAAAAAAGAGGGAGAGAAAAAAGGCTGCCTTATTTTCTAAATTTTGCTCTAACCAGCTCTTTTGGTAGGGCAGCTGCACCAAAGCAAACAAAAAGGGTTTGGGGGACTTAATAGCCGCCTTAGTAGCCGCTTTAGGGGGACTAGGGGAACTGGCTTCCAGCCGCTGCTTCTCTTGATGCAGAAAAGTGAGCCATTGTTTTAGCAGTGCCGCACCGGCCGAGGGCAAAACATTCTCGCAAAAGTTTTCCGGTGGGGTGTCTTCCTTTGAGGGCTGGCTAGCGGGCTGGAGTAGCGCCGCTGGGTTTTGCTGCTTGAAGGCCTTAGCTTGCAGAGAGAAAACATAGCCTTTTAACATTTGGGAAGAAACCTCCCCTTAAATAGCACTAGAGGGGAAAACTTACGAGGAAAAGGCTTCGAGTTAGAAGTCTACTAGCTCCATCTCAAAAACAAGATAAGAATTAGGGGGAATAGGGCCCACGCCTCTGCTACCATAAGCCAGCTCGGGCGGCAGGATTAAAACTCTTTTTTCGCCTAACCGCATCTTTAAGAGGGCCTCATCCCATCCTTTAATCACCCTACCCTCCCCCACCGGAAGTGTAATAGGTTGATTGCGCGAGTAAGAATCATCAAACACTTCTCCATCCATTAAGCGGCCGGTGTAATGCACTGAAACAGTGTCTCCTTTCTTAGGGGTTGCTCCCCTCCCCGGTTTTAAAATCACATAATAAGCTCCGCTACTGGTTTTCTTTGCCTTAGGCCAGTTTTTATCAATAAAATTTTTCACCTTACTGGTGCGTATTTCTTTAATGGCCTGCTCGGTGGCGCGGGCCAGGGCTTCAAAATCACTCTGAGAAACTTTATAAGACTGGTATTTTTTCCCTACTCGGAGGATGGTTACCCGCTCCATTTTATCCCCCTTCTGAATTTTCCTGACCACTTCCATTCCCTCAATCACTTCACCAAACACACTGTGTTTTCCGTCTAACCAGGGAGTGGCCTTTAGGGTGATGAAGAATTGACTGCCATTAGAATCCGGGCCGCTATTTGCCATAGAAAGAATACCGGGACGCTCATGCTTTAGCTGCCACGAAACTTCATCTCTAAAGCGGTAGCCAGGGCCGCCAGTGCCGTTTCCAAGCGGATCTCCGCCCTGCACCACAAAGTCGTCCACCACCCGATGAAAGGTAAGGCCATCAAAAAACGGGCCTTTAGCCCCTTTCTTACCAGCAATAGCATAATCCTTCGTTCCTTCTGCCAACCCAACGAAGTTAGCAACGGTTAAGGGCGCTTCCTCAACATGAAGTCGCGCTAAAATTTCACCCCTAGGGGTAGTGATTCGAGCATAAAGACCGTCTTTCATTTTTTTTACCTCGTTTTTTTTAGTAGCTAAGGTCTGAGGTTTTTTAGCATTTTGCGCATAAACTGAAAAAGCAAGGGAAGACAAGTATAAGCCAGCGGCAACAAACAAAAAAGATTTCATAAATAAAAACTCTTACTGCATATTATTTTCGGTAGCGCGATTTTTTCCTGCCTCTGAAGTGAAGGGACAAAGCACTAAGTACTAAAAATTATAGTATACAGAATAAAAAAAAACAAGCTAGCAACACAAAAAAGCAACAAAATAAAAAATCTTTTAATTGCTTTTGAACTAAATTGTTACTACTCGCTTTCCTTTTAAAGAAAAATATGGTATTATTAGACACTAAAAAAGAAATATAGCTAAGTATGAATACAATAAAATCCGATTCTTTTTCCCAAAAGAAAAGCCAAAACAGAGCAGATTTTATTGTTTTTTTTGACGCGGCTTGTATGCTCTGCAGTAGAAGCGTGCGCTTTTTAGTAAAAAAAGACAAAAAAAACCGCTTTTATTATGCAGGCTTGAATTCAAGTTTGGCAAGAGAACTTCATTTAGTGGACCAAAGCAGCCTAGTGGTGATGGAGAATGGCATAAAATTCACTGGTGCCCAGGCAGTGTTAAGAATTCTTCGTGAGTTGCCTTACCCTTGGAAAATTTTAAGTGCGCTTTCCATGCTACCAAAGCGGTGGAGCGGCTACTTTTATGAAAAAGTGGCGCAGAGCCGTTATCAGTGGTTTGGAAAAGCTAAAACAGCTTACTGTCTCAGATTAAGTAAAGCAGAGGAGCAGCGTTTTTTGTCTTAGAACAGTAACCATAAAAGGGGTAGTAGAAATAGCCGCTTGGTCTAAGCGATAAAATAAAAGTAAGGGTCACCCTCTTAAATTAACAACAGAGAGTATTTAATGAGTAAGATAACCACAGATCACATTTTCACTTCAGAGTCTGTTTCAGAAGGGCACCCGGACAAAATTTGCGATCGCATTTCAGACGCAGTGCTCGATGCCTGTTTGGCAAGAGATTCTAAAGCGCGAGTAGCATGTGAAACTTTAACAACAAGTAATTTTGTTATTAATGCTGGAGAAATTCGGTGTAGCGAATGGGAAAAGATAAACCCAGAAGCGTTAGCGCGACAAGTAGTGAAAGAAATTGGGTACGATAAAGAGGAGTACCTCTTCTGCAGTGAGCAGTTTGAGTATGAAAACCGGCTACATGAACAGTCACCAGAGATCGCGCAGGGAGTAGATAAAGCTTCTGGAGAAGAAATAGGGGCTGGAGATCAAGGAATGATGTTTGGTTACGCTACGGATGAGACTCCCACTTTTCTTCCCTACCCTATTGCCTTAAGCCATGAGTTATTAAGGTACTTTTCCCAAAAACGTAAAAGTAGAGAGCTGGAGTACTTACGGCCAGATGCCAAATCGCAAGTTTCAATTGAGTATAAAAAGGGCAAGCCGGTGAAGCTGCATTCTATTGTGCTTTCGCACCAAACTAACGACTTAGAAATTAGTGTGATTCGCAAGGAACTGAGTAGAGAGCTCAAAAAAATTATTGAAAAAACTACTTTAGACAGCAAAGACACCGCCTTTTACATTAACCCTACTGGAAAATTTGTTATTGGAGGACCCCACGGAGATGCTGGGTTAACGGGAAGAAAAATTATAGTCGATACTTATGGAGGAGTGGGGAGCCATGGAGGGGGAGCCTTTTCTGGCAAAGACCCTTCAAAAGTGGATCGTTCTGCAGCTTATTATGCGCGGTATGTAGCTAAGAATTTAGTGGCAGCTGGGGTAGCGAACAAATGTGAAATTCAAGTTTCTTACGCAATTGGAGTTTCACATCCCATTAGTATTAACGTAGACACCTATAAAACGAATAAAGTGGCAGAAGAAAAAATTGAAGCTTTTTTGAATTCTCAGGCCGTATTTGACTTTCGCCCTTCAGCAATTTTAGCAAGTCTTCAGCTAACAAAGCCGGTAGGCTGGAGTTATCAAGACACTTCGTGCTACGGCCACTTTGGAAAACCAGAGCTGCCCTGGGAAAAGCTTGACAAGGTAGAGCTCATAAAGCAAAAACTTCATTAAAAAAACAAAAACTATTATGAAAAAAAATCTAACCCAAACTCAAAAAACTACTATGAAAAAAATAGTCGAAGAGACTGACTTTAAAGTTAAAGATTTGTCTTTAGCCAGCTGGGGTCGGAAAGAAATAAAACTAGCGCAAGCAGAAATGCCGGGGCTCATGAGTCTCAGACGAGAATATAAAAACAAGCAGCCGCTGAGGGGAGCTAGAATTGCTGGATGTCTGCATATGACGATAGAAACGGCAGTGTTGATAGAAACGCTAGTAGAATTAGGGGCTGAAGTGCGCTGGTCTTCGTGCAACATTTTTTCTACTCAAGATCATGCGGCAGCGGCGATTGCAGCAAAACAAATTCCGGTCTTTGCCTGGAAGGGAATGACTGAAAAAGAGTTTTATGACTGTATTGAAGCCACCTTATTCTTTGGCGAGAAACCGCTTAATATGATATTAGACGATGGTGGAGACCTTACTAAGTTAATCATTGAAAAACATCCCAAGCTAGCCAAACAAATTTTAGGGGTTTCTGAAGAGACGACTACTGGAGTGCTTAAGCTTAGGGAGTATGAAGCAAAACACGCATTGCCGTTTCCGGCAATAAACGTAAACGATTCTGTTACTAAATCTAAGTTTGACAACAAATATGGATGTCGCGAATCGTTAGTGGACGGCCTACGTCGCGCCACTAACTTAATGATTTCTGGAAAAGTAGCGGTAGTAGCAGGATATGGAGATGTTGGAAAAGGGTCGGCCGCCTCACTACAGAGTGCTGGGGCGCAGGTGATTGTTACAGAAATTGACCCCATCTGTGCGCTTCAAGCAGTGATGGATGGGTTTCCGGTGATGAAGCTGAAGGAGGCGGTTAAGAAAGCGGATATTGTGGTTACTGCCACTGGAAATTGCGATGTGGTTACCAAGGAACATTTTCCTCTAATGAAAGACAAGGCGGTGGTGTGCAACATCGGGCACTTTGACAATGAAATTGACGTGCACTGGTTAAATCGCAACTGCAAGAAAAAAGAAAACATTAAGCCGCAAGTGAATAAGTACACGCTAGGCGGTAAAGACATAATTCTACTTGCGGAAGGACGTTTGATTAATCTTGCCTGTGCGACTGGACATCCGGCTTTTGTTATGTCTAATTCCTTCACAAATCAAGTGATTGCACAAATTGAATTATGGCAAAATCATAAAAAATATGAAAATAAAGTCTACACTCTACCAAAACATTTAGATGAAAAAGTGGCTCGATTACATCTTAAGAAACTAAACGCTGAGCTAGAAAGTTTAACTAGCAAGCAAGCTAAATACATTGGAGTGCCTAAAAACGGTCCATTTAAGGGAGAGGCTTATCGCTATTAAAAGCTGCTTAAGTATGTCATAATTCACCTAGTTGCTCTTATAAGTTTTAGAGCAGAACTTGCTGTAAGTAAAAAGAGATAAAAAACATTTCTTTCCCCAGTTTTTATAATCGCTCATGTTTCAGTTAGAATGCTTCATCTATACCTTTAATGATTCTTTTTTTGAAAAGTTAGAAAAAGAGATAAAAAAAGAGTTTCAAGCAAGCAAATGTATTCGGATTTCGAGTGAGGACGAGATCAAAGAAGTTAAAAATAATAGCTTTTTAGTGTTTGATTATGCCAGCAACTTAAATTTAGCTTCTCTTTTTAAGTTTATCGAAGAAAATGGAAAGCTAAAAAACAGCCTGCTATTTTTTGTTGACGAACTGCCGCAGGAACAAGAGCTGTTAAAGAAAGGGGTTTCTGAAAGAGAAATTATTCTGAAAACCACCAGACGTAAGAATGAAATAGCAAACACTCTCCATACCAAGCTGAAATTAGCAATTAAGGAAAAAGAAGTGGTTCAGTATCAGGCGATGGAGAAGGTTTTTTCCAAGTATTTTCCTGAAGAGTTTAAAAATCAAATAACAGAGCAGGAAGACACGGACTTTTTTCAAGGCAAGAACCGTGAAGTGTGCATTATGTTTTTTGACATTCGCAAGTCTACGATTATTGCTCACGAACTTGAGCCTAAGGAGTTCGCCGGATTTCTATCTGAAATTTTTACAGACATTATGGACTTGATTTTTGGCAACAAAGGAAGCGTGTTACGTATGTTAGGAGATGGGTTGATGACCACCTTTGGCTTTCCAGAAAAAACAACAAAAGACTGCCGGAATGCCATTAAGTGCGCCCTCGACATAGTGCAGTACATGAAAGACTTTAACACCTACCTTCCGGACTACCTCAGTAGTCCAATTGGTTATGGAATTGGGATTGCGGCGGGAGAAATTTTCACCGGCATTATTGGTTCTGTGAGACGGATGGAACATATGATTTTAGGGAAAACTGTGAACTTAGCGGCGCATATGGAAAAAGCCACTAAGAAAATCAAACAAGAAAAAATTTTGTTTGATGAAACCACTTACCAAAAAATAATCGAAGACCCGAGACTCTATAGTCAATATAAAATCGAAAAAACCACCTTAAGTGCGCTGGGAGAACCGCTTCGAGATCAAGATGACGACGCTAATGCGTATTATTTTGTTGCCAATTCTCCTACCTAAGCCAGCGGTTAATTAACTAGGATAGTCACCAAGTGCCTATCACTACTACTCTGGTATTTTATTATTTAAAGGGGAATGCCTAAGAAGAGTTGATCACCTTTTCTTAGGAGCACGAGGCACGAAGCTGGGGTTAAGTGACGGATGAAGGGACTAAAGGGAAGATAAATTGGAACTGCATGAATTTACCTTTTTCATTATCAATAACAATTCTACCGTCATTCTCTTCCACTAAACGTTTTATCATAGAAAGCCCTACGCCTCGGCCTGCTTCTAAATCAACGCTAGACTTAGTAGAAAACTCGTCTTCAAAAATGAGATTAAAAAGCTCCTTGTCAGACATATTCTCAACTTGTTCTTGAGTGTACCCTAATTTTTCTACCGCTTTTCTACCAAGCTGATTAGCGTCTAGGCCCTCACCGTCATCCTGATAAGTAATGATTAGCTGCTCCTCTCTCTTTTCACTCTTAAGATGAATAGTCCCTTCTTCTGGCTTACCATTAGCTTGCCGCTGTTTCACATCAGAGAAGGCATGGGCTAAAGAATTTTTAGTGAGCTGAATAAAACAATCCGTTAAGAAGGCTTTGTATCCACTAGGAATAATTTCCTCATTAAAAGAGTCGAACCGTACTTGAATATTTAAGGGTAAATTACTCTCTATACTGTCAATGGTCTGTTTCACTCGTTTAACTAAAATAGGTGGCTCTTTAGAAGCTTCTTCACTCTTGTTTTGGCTTTGCTGTGAGTTGTTGGTGGGGGTTGCTTCGCTCTGCTGAGCAAAGTTAAACTTTTTAACAATACTGGTAATACGATTAAAGCTTTCCTGCAGCTTAGCGATATGCGCAGTGTAGTTAAGGCTTTCTTCAAAAGTAGGTTCACTACCGCTATGGTTTATAGTTTTAGTGGCATCTTCAACCGAATGCACTTCTTTAGCGTACTCTTCAAACCCTAAAACGCGAGCGATTCCCTTAAGAGAATGGAGCTGGGAGTAGATCTGAGAAAAGGTTTGCTTGGCATCGAGGCCAGCTTGAAGCAACTGATTAACGGCATCAAGTTTCTTTTGAGCCACTTGTTGAAAGTCGAGTAAATCCGCTCGAGAAATTTTCAAGATTTGGTGGATTAGCTTAAGTTCTATCTCTACTTGCTTTTCAGTGGCTTCAATTTCTTTCTTTAGTGCTGTGTCACTAGTAACGTCTTTAACACGTACCAGGACCTGACGTTGTCTTAAAGAGCGGTCTGCCGTCGCTAGAGGGAAAAAGTCAAACTCAAGGTTTTTGATGGTTGGCATCTTACCTTCTTCTTTGAAGATAGCTTCGATCCGATCAATGGGGTTAGCAGAAGCGAGCATAGTTTTATTGATGTTCTTACCGCTTAAAATTAGCCTGAGGTATTTTTCTACAAAACTAATTTCTTTTTTAGAACGGCTTAAATTCTTCTCAAGCACTTCACTAATTTTTTTCTGCGCCAAGCTGTCTTTAGCATTAAATATTGAGTTCAAAGCCGAAGAGTATTGATTGCCAATCTTCATCTCTTTGTTTAATAAAAAAATTCCATCTTCAATGTTTTGAAAGATAACTTTAGTTTCTGCTTGGGCTACTTTTATCCGCTGGGTGAGATAACGTTGCGCTACTTCTTTTACGGAAGCAATTACCGAGAGGACTAAGAAGGCAAAGAAATAGTTGAGAACAAGTTCTGGAGAATAAACCCCACGCTCCGCTATCACTAGGTGAAAAAGAAGAGAAAATATATTGAGAACGATTAAGCTGGTAGAAATAATAATAGGACAAATAAAAAGTACCAGGGCGGGAAAAGTAACACCGTAAAGGATTGCTTGTGGAGAGATAATTTCCAAGATAGCACTTGCTTCTATTATGAAGGGCTGGAGAATGAAGTGGAGGAATAAAAGCAGAGAAACAGAAATAAAAACTTGTGGTTTAAGGGAGCCATCGATCTTTCTTAATCTACTGCCGAAAAAACGAAGGTACAGAAACCAGGCTAGGAAGAGCGGAGTAGTAATGGTACGGAATAAAAATTCTAATTTATTAAATTCTTCAAACCCAATCACCTGAATTTGACGGTAGAGCACACTTAGGTCGTAATAGTAGACCCACAGGAAAGTAATATAAAGATAAGTAGAAACTAGGGTGAGTTTAATAATATCTTCTCTGATAAGGTTTTTGTTGCCCTGTAGGAAAATATTTCTACCTAAGAAAAATATTAGTGATTTCATAATTAGCGTTTAATTATTAAAAAAATAGAATATTTTCTACTAGCTTCAGAATGATTTACAGAGTGAGAAGTAGGGGATTAATTATTATTCTTGAGGAAAAACATAACGTGGAATTCACCTAAGTGGTTTTGGAAGGGAATACAGACATAGGGCACCTCATAAGTTTCTTGAGCTTCCTCGGAGGGAGGTATTAAAGAAAGATCATTTCCCTTAATCACTTGAGGGAGAGAAATATAGAGGCGATACTTTTCCATGCCACTCTTAGCATTACCAGCAATAATATTGACCATCTCGGCAATAGTATCGTACACATCATCATTTGCTTCTTCGATTTCATACCCCCAAAATTCAGAAGCTATTTTAGAGGCAATTTCATTTTTAAAGGCAATAATGATAGAGCCTTTGAGCTCTCCGGCAATGCCAATACTAGCAAAAATATCAAAGAAATCGCGCCTCTTACGGTCGAGAATGTAAGGGCGACCTGCTTTAATTTCAATATTCAAACTAGACTGAAAGAGGTTAACTACCGAATTGATGACCGGTTCGATGTAAAGGTGAGTTTTTTCCATAATAATTTCCTAATAGTAGTTTTTAAATAACTTCAAGCTTTATTTTTACTTTCTTCGCTAAGAATTTCTAAGATATCTTTTTCCTTCATTGGTTTTACAATATAGTAGTTAGCGCCAGCTTCTAGGGCTTCTATCATATTGTATTTAGAGGCTTCTGAGGTAACCATAATGATGCAAGGATTGCCATAATCCACTAATTCTGGAGGCGAGTTTTTAATTTTTTTAATCAAATCAATTCCATTCAGCTCTGGCATATTCCAATCTAAAATAAGAAAGTCCATCTTCTGCTTTTGAAGCATGCGTTCTGCCTCTTTACCATTACTGGCTTCGAAAACATTATTATTATTTCCTCCTTCAGCCTTACTAAGAATTCCACGCATAATTTTTCTAATCATTCTCGAATCATCAACTACTAAAATGTTGAACTTCATCGACTTTAAAGCTTCATTCTCATCAACCATAATTTTAATCCCAATTTTTTTTAATAGTGTTAAGAAAATCGAAGTGACTCTTTATTTTCACGTCATTAAACTGATAGTAATGAAAAAAAAGCGACCTAGATTATTTACTATTTGTAGCTTCGGCTTTTAGTTACTAAAATTTTAATATATTATGGTTGCTCTTTGCTACTTCAAATTATCTTAATATAAACACGCAATGTGAGAGGCTAATTAATAGCAACATTAAAGCTTAACCATTAGCATTAATCATACTACAGATCAATAGAAAAAGCAAGTTACTGTGGAGAGATTTGGAGTAAAAAGAGGAAATTAGATAAAATTTAAGTTAGATCAACATAGGTTTTTCAGTTAGGTCGGTGAATTTTTTTAATAGATACGATGAATTTTTCAAGAAGAAATTTTTTTTCTGTCCTTCATCACCTATGAAAAAGAGCTTTGAGATAGATTTCCCTACCAAAGCAAATTGATAGTATTCTATTAAAGACTATCAGGCATTTTCAATTTCTAGGGAGTTTTAAGTTTTGGGATTTTCAGATTTATTCAAACCAAATTGGAAACATAGCGACAAAAAAATGCGTTTGAAAGTGCTGCAACAGCTAGAGCATGAAGCGTCGGAGCAGGTTTTAGATAAAATTTTGAAGAAGCTCTTGCTGCAGGAGAAAGAAGAAGAAGTTTGGCTCAAGGCGCTTTCACTAATGCATTACTTAAAACCATTAGAAGAAGTGAGGGAACGACTGCAGAAAAATGACTTTCGGTTGTCAAGCGGACGATTAGAGAAAATAGTACAAAAATTAGAGCAACTTTACTACAAAAAAGTGATGCAGGAAAAAGAAGGAGATCTATCTTCTCTAAGCCAGCTCAGTGATTCAAAAATCCTATTTGCTATTATAAAAAAACACTCTAACTTTAGAGTAAGACAGAGGGCTTTGGAGCAACTACCCGAGGCAGCGCGCTTAAGCAAGCTGTTTTCCTCTGAAGAAGAAAAAGAGACTTTTAACATACCGCTCGAGCTGGCGGAAGAAATTATAATTAGAATAAAAAATGAAGAAGAACTCGAGACTATTAAGGCGGCAGTAGTAAAAAATTATGATGATGAACCTAGCCGCAGGCGGCTTCTTGGGGAGATAGAGCTCCAGAAGGAACTGCTCACCTCGCCAGAAGACCTTTCGAGGAATAGCTTAGCAGAAAAAAAAATTAAAAGGCTAGTAAGTGAGCTGCAGGAACTCTGCCATTCTTTAGCTAAGACTCCAGAAAGAAAGTTAGTAACAATTACGCTCGAAAGCTATGAAAGTAAAAAAACTAATTTAGAAACTCAGTGGGGGTGGATTGCACATCTCAGTGAAGTAGCGTCCCAAAAAGAGTTTAAGGAAAAAAGCGCAGAGTTAACAGAATGTTTAAACAAAATAGCTAACAAACAAAAGTTATGGAAGGAGTGGCAGGATAATATTAGTAAGCTGCGGAGGATTTTTCATCAAATGGAAAATTTAGTGGATAAGAAAAAGGTAAGCGCTGAAGCGTTGCTAAAAACGGATTGGAATGAATTAGAGAAGAAGTGCCTACAGCTTAAGAAGGAGTGGGAAGATCATCTAAGTCCTTTTATGTTAGAGGAGGAAAAGAAGACTTTTTTAGCTACGATTGAAGAAGAAAATACGCTTGAAACACTGAGTAGTACCTTTCACAGGGTGCAGGAAGATGCCCAGAAACAGCTAATTAGTTTTCAAGAGCAGAAGGAATTAGAGCTCACTAACATAGCAAAATTACTAGCTGCTTTGAAAGAAGAAAATCTTAAACTAAAAACCTGGCAAGAAAAGCTTTCTAGTCCGTTTGGTGTTGCAGCGGCAAAAAAGCAGCTGCATACCCACCGCGCTGAATTTAATAAGAAATATGAAAAGGCTTTATTAAAAGATGAGGTTTTCGAGCTTGAAAAGGAACAATTCGATCGCAAAGCAAGGTTGGTAGAGGAACAGATTGAATTAGAAAAAAGCCAGCTACAAGAAGCAGCAAAGCAAAGGCTGGCAAACTTTAAATTAGAGCTAAACGATTTAGAGAAACAGCTAAGGGAGCTAGGCGCTTTTCAAACTGCAGAAGAGAAAGAAATTTTTTTCGAATTCATAGAAATGCAGGAAAGGAAAAAAGAAAAATTTTCTCAGCTGAAACGATTTTTTCTGGAAGGTGGTGATGCGTTAGATGATGAAGAAAACAAGAACGAATGGGAAGGGGTGCAGAAGCAATTTGAGCGAATAAAGCAAG
Organism: Zoanthus sanctaehelenae; assembly: GCA_028564885.2. Classification (NCBI taxonomy): domain Eukaryota; kingdom Metazoa; phylum Cnidaria; class Anthozoa; order Zoantharia; family Zoanthidae; genus Zoanthus; species Zoanthus sanctaehelenae. The sequence continues at coordinate 12,346 of JAOTRI020077285.1, forward strand.
AGTGTGAAGAAAAAAAACAGAGCTTTGAAGAAGAGCTTGCTTTAGAACGTTCGGAAAATTTTAGTAAAAAAGAAAAATTATTAAAAAAATTAGCAGAAGGAATTAGCACTTTAATAGCGGGTTTTCCAGCAGTTAACGAAGCGGCGTATCAAAAAGTTAGCGGAGCACAAAGAGAAATTGCAGTTTTGTTAGTGTTGAGAGCACAGGAAAAATGGAAAGAGCTAAAAGAAGTAGAATATCCTTTAAGAAAAGAGCTAGCAGAAAAATTTAAAAGACTCTCAAGTCCTATTTTAAAGCATTATCAAGACACTTTAAAGGAACTGCAGGAAAAAGCAGCAAAGCAGCAAAACACGAAGGAGAAGCTATTAACAGAGCTGAAAGCGCTACGAGAGGCCATAACAGAGCTCAAAAAAAATAAAACGGAGCTTAGTAAGAAAGCACAGTTAGAAAAATATTTAAGCACCTTAGAGCATTTTAATTCGGTTTTGAAGCAATGGAAACACACCAATTCACAAAACAATTGGCACTTTAGATTAAGTAAGAATTTGAATTATGAATTCAAAAAAGAACTAGAAACATTTTTTGAGTCAAAGAGAGAATTAGAGGGAGAGCTAAACCAATTTAAAGAAGAAAATGTAGAAAAAAAGCTAGCGCTCTGTGAAGCACTAGAGGGGATTGATGAAAAAAAGAGTTGGAAAGAGTTGAAGCCGGCACTTTTCGACTTAATGAATCAGTGGAAAGCAATTGGGCCTGTACCAGCCGCAAAAAATCATCAGCTTTGGAGGCGTTTCAAAGAAAGATTTGAGTATTATTTTGAAAAAAACAATGAATCGAAGGAAGACAACCTAAGACAGAAGCAAAAACTGGCGAAGGAAGCAGAAGAAATTTTGATTTCTTCTGGCGAGGGGAGGGCGCTGGGTGCTAAAACGGTAGCAGAAAAAAAGTCTTATCTGGAGGACTTAGAAAAACACTATTCGAGCTTCATGCAGCTACGCAGAGGATGGAATCAAACTGGTATGGTGGAAGCTAAGTATCGAGAAAAGTTAAATGAAAAATTTTATTCTACTGTGGAGCGCTTCTTTAAGTGCCATGAAGAGGGGTTAGGGCAGCTGAAAAAAGAAAAAGAAAAAAGACAGGCTATGAAGAAAGAGCTGCTAAAGCGACTGGAAGAGTTACTGGAGGAATTTGATTTTGCTAAGCCGGATAAGGCTAAAACAGAAGAAATAAAAAAGCTATTTCAAGAGTGGAAACAGGTGGGAGAAATTTATTCCAGGGGTTGGCATCATACAGAAAAACGTTACTGGCAGTTGGTGGAGCACTTTTACAAGCAACGTAGAGAAAATTACGAAGCTCTGCAGAGTGAGTTAGAAAAAAATTATCAAAGAAAAAGACAGCTGTTGTCGCGTCTTAAAGTGGTGGTTTTAGAAAAAGAGGAATGGCTAACAAAACAAAAAAAGGCTAAAGGTGATGTTTCTGCTAGCGAACTGCAGCTAATCTTGCAGTACAACCAGCGGCAGGGGTCTAAGGAAGAAAAACTAGCGGTTGGTAGCAAGCGAGAGGAAATACAAGAAATAAAACGAGAGTGGGAGGCGACTGGGAGAGCGTCCAGGGAAAAAAGTAAAGCATTACTGGATGAATACTACAGCTTACTGCGCCAGGCCACCAGCAAAGGGTTCCTGGGAGCGCGGAGGAATTAAGCTAAAGTAGTGGTCTTGCGGTGAAGCAAGCAGAGGATAGCTTTTATGACTAAGAGAGGTGGAAGGGAAGGTAGGTGACAGATAGCTAAGAGAACGAAAAAAGCAATTTTTGATAATTCATCACCCGCAGCTTTTTAAGCCCAACAGGTTCCACTCTAAAACCTTCTGCCTGCAGTTTTTCTCTTTGCCCCTCAACTCCAAAGGGATACTTTTCATTTAAGAAGCCGTCTGACTTTAAGACGCGCCAATAAGGAGGAGGAATGAGTTTATTACTTAGCGTTTTGAGGTTTTGTTCTTCCATTTCAACACAGACCTTAGCGGCTAGGTTGATAAAAATACCGGTGGAAACAGGGCAGTGAGGTCGGTTTGGTATTTCTCAGCGAGGTAATGGCGGATTTGAGTGATAGTGTGGTGATTTGACCGAGAGGAATTTGAGCAATGAGGGAAGCAACTTCTTGCGGAGTGGAGACGACCATGGAGCTGCCGGGCAGTGCCCAGGTAATACCAGAAGGTAGGTTGGAAACAATTTTATAATTTTTTTTCGAAGCAAGCTTTGAATTGCACTTGGCATAATTATAATTTCCTCTCTCACATAAAGTCTTTAAAAAGACGGCTATTTTCTGGCCGTTTCAAAAGTGATAAGGCTTTACTTTCAATTTGGCGGATTCGTTCTCTCGTAACACGAAAGATGTACCCGGTTTCTTCTAAAGTATGAGAACAACCATCGCCTAGACCGTAGCGCATTTTAATTACTTCTCGAACCCGCTTAGGGATTTTTTCTAAGGCTTTTTCAAGCTCCCCTTTAAGCATCGCTTCACCGGTATTGATGCTGGGGTTATCGGCTTGCTTGCTTTCAATAAAATCACCCAAAAAGCTATCACCGCGATCGCCGACCGGAGTTTCGAGAGAGATGGGGTCTTTAGAAACGCTCTTAACGGTAGTAACCTTTTTAACCTTCCAGCCTAAATTTTTAGCAAGCTCTTCATCAGTGGGCTCCTTGCCGTGCTTTTGAAGGAAGAAGCGGCTTTCTTTAGAGACCTTGTTCACTTGCTCTATCATATGGACTGGAATGCGAATATTTCTAGACTTATCAGAAATACTGCGCATAATAGCTTGACGAATCCACCAGGTGGAATAGGTAGAAAATTTATAGCCGCGGCGGTAGTCGTACTTTTTAATTGCATTCATGAGGCCAATGTTTCCTTCTTGGATGAGATCGAAGAAGTGAAGACCGCGGTAGGAATATTTTTTAGCGATACTAATCACCAAGCGTAAATTGGCCTTAACCAGAATTTCTTTACTAATCACAATCTGCTGATTAGCAGTGGAGAGAGAATGACACCACTGGAGGACTTGCGGAACGCTTGCTTTCAGAGCGGCGCTTTTTTGGGAGAGTAGGCCTTTGAGTTTGAGATATTCTTGAGCTAGGCTGATTAGCTTTTTTTGCAGTTTAATTTTGTTTTGATTTTTATAATGAGGAGAGAGGGGTTTATTATTGGGATTAGCAGCTATTTTCTTGAGCTGGTTAGGAGTAAGAGAATAAGTAGTTTCAATTTTCTGCATTTTTTGCTGCGCTTGAGCAATTTCCTCTCCGTTTTTTAGAATAATTTCTTTGAGCTCAAGATAGAGTGAGCTAGAGACCTTTTCTTTTTGAAAGAGGTCGGCAAGCACTTTAATAGCTTCGAGATATTTTTTACTAGGGGGTTTAGTACGCAGTGGATTTGAGGAAACTTTATGCGCTTTTTTAAAGGAGAGGAAAAGTGGGTTGAAGATTTCTTTAAATTTGAGGAAGCGTTTTTTTAGTTTTCGTTTTTCTCGCATTGCGACGTTATAGACTCTTGGCGGAGTAAGGACCTGGAAGACGAGATAGTCTGCAGCGTCTGTTTTAGAATTTAGATCAACTGCTGCAATCCGCTCCCGCATGAGATGATAAAGTTGAGGACACTGGCAGAGGGTATCAATGATCTGGTGTTCACCTTTTTCAATCTTTATAGCACACTCGCGCTCATCCTTTTTAGTAAGGAGTTTAACTTTTCCTATATCCTTAAGATAAAGCCGCACTGGATCGTCAAGCCGACGATTGTCCTCAACAATTTTTTCCATAGTGGCGGTCTTACTTTTTTTTTCCTGCGGCTCAACCTTAACGTGATTTTCATCAATCACCTCAATTCCTGCTTCATTCAAAATAATAAAGAGGTTATCCATAAGGTCCTCATGCTCTAAAATTTCTTTTGGGAGCAGGCGAGTGATGAGAGAAAAAGTAATTTCTTTTTCATTACTGGCTATTTTTAAGAGTTTAATCACTTGAGGATACTTTTTAAGATCTAAGCTTCCTGCTTCAAGGGCTTCTATCATTGGGGAATTACTCCTTTATTTTTAATGGAATTAGAGAAAAAAGCACTAAGTAAGGCATTGTTTTTCTCTTACAATAATTTTTCGGACAAGCTAAGCGAAAAAATCACTTTATAAGAAACTAAAAATTTAAGTTTCAGGGGATCTGTGTCAATATTTAATGTATTTTTATTGGATAAAATATATGCGCCTGGCCTTTAACTTGTTATTTAAACATAGTATTTATTATAATACATTTTGCATTTAAAGTCAAACCAAGCTTTTAAGTTATCTTTAAAAGGGAGAAAAATATTAAACAATCATCTTCCCCCCCTTTTTAGAGAGATAAAGCGGAAGCATTCCGTATTAGTGTGGGGGACTATAGTAGGATGGGCGGGGAAAATAACAGCAAAGCAGCTAAGAGATAATTAATTTGGCATATCGCCCGGTGGCAAAAGCGAATAGACGATCAGAAGCAGAACAATTATTCCAAGCGGCGCGCGTTGGTGGAGTTGTAACCACTTTAAGGTGCGGAGCAGCGATGCTGCTACTTTATGCAGGTATAAAAAAAACGGAAGAATAGAGTCAGTTCTAAGGCAGCTGCAGAAACTGGAAGAAAACCAGGAGACAAAAAGCAGCAGAATTCTGCAGGCAATAAAAGATGCAGTAATAACTTTAAACGTTTTATGGTATGATAAGAAAATATTATTGAAGGAAAAGTGAAAAAGCTTAGGCAAGCCTGCGGTTTTGAGTTACGCTTTTTAGACAAAAAACAAAGCGAAAAAGAATTTTTTTTAGCATTAATGAAAAAAAAGCGGCTACGGGTGATAACCCTAAGGCAAGTGCATGGGAAGCAGGTACATGACATAAGGGGAGCAGTAGGAGAAGAGGAATTAACAGGAGATGGATTGATAACCCAGGAAAGAGAAATAGCATTAGTAATAAAAACAGCAGACTGCGTTCCTTTGCTGTTAGTAAATGAGGAAAAGAACGGAAGAGTGGCAGGAGCTCTGCATTGCGGGTGGCGTGGACTAAGAAGTGGGATAATAAAAGAGGCCTTTAGCTTAATAAAAAAAAATTATGGAGTTGAGGCTAAGTGCTTTAGTATTTTTATAGGGCCTGCGATCTGCAGTCGGTGTTACTCGGTAGGAAAAGCCTTAGTGGGGGAGTTTGAAGAGAGAGGTTTTTCAAAGTCTTTTATGCAGCATTTTACTTGTCAAAAGGAAGGGTTTTACTTTGACTTAAAGCGGGGAGCAAAACAGTTGCTGGAAGAAGTTGGAGTAAGAGAAGAAAAAATAAGCTTATCTTCGGAATGCACAAGATGCAGCAAGGCCTTTTACTCGCATCGAGAAAACCAAGCTAAGGGAAGAAACTTAAGCTATTTATCAATAAAATAAAACTATAAAGGAAAAAGTGAATTTAATGATTGCATCTTTAATCAAAAAAATAAGGGTTCTTTTTAAGGGAAGCCAAAGAGAAAAAGGGAAGGAAGAGGAAAGAGGGAGTAGGAGAATAAAAGAAAAAGAATTTAAAAAGCAGGAAAAAAGGAGTAGTGCGAGAAAGAGGAATTTTGCGAAAAAAAAAGGAGCAGCTTTTTCCAAGCAGGAAAAGTTTCAAAGAAATAGTAAGAGGCAAGAGGAAAGAAGAGCACTAAAAGAAAAGAATAATGAAAATAGAGCAAGAGAGAATAAACCGGTGCGAGAGCAAAAAGTGGGGTCGATTTTTAATATCAAAGCGAGTTTCAAAGATTGGAATTTAAGGGAGGAGTTAGTCCAAGCTTTGGAGGAGAACGGTTTCAAACATCCAAGTGAAGTGCAAGAGAAAACAATTCCGCTAGCGTTAAGAGGAAAGAATTTAGTGTGTTCTTCAGCAACTGGTTCTGGAAAAACGCTGGCGTTTGCCGTACCGGTAGTGGACCGATTATTGCGAGGAGCAGTGAATCAAGCTTTAGTGTTGTCGCCCACCCGCGAGATAGCGATACAAACCAACAAGCTTTTTGAATTATTGATGAAGGAAACAAAGTTGCGTAGTGGACTGGTAATAGGGGGGACGGACGTGTTGGAACAGAAGCAAATTTTAAGAGAATATCCTCCGCTCCTGGTAGCAACGCCTGGCAGGCTGGTGGACATGTTGGAAAGAGGGTTGGTGTGGCTTGAATACACAGAGGTGGTAGTGTTGGATGAAACGGATCGAATGTTAGACTTGGGGTTTGAAAAAGAATTAAGCACTATTTTCAAAGAATTGAAAAACGGGGCAAACTTATTGATGTTCACTGCGACGCTAATGCCCGAAGTGGAAGCGATAGTAAAAAGTTACATGAAGGAGTATACGTTAATAAAGATCGGGGCAGCGGTGCGAGTGAGCGAAAACATAGAGCATGTATTTTTACAGCTAAAAGAGCGAGAGAAGTTAAGAGTGGCAAAAGAGCTTTTAAGAAAGCGGCGAGAATTAAAGAGTTTAATTTTCTGCAATACCATAATAGGAACCAACAAATTAGCTGCAGAATTAAAACGAGGTGGATTTCAGGGGGTAGCCTCTCTGCATTCAAAAAAGAGTCAAGAAGAGCGCAATAGAGCTTTAGAGGGGTTTCGGAGAGGGAGAATAAAGACGCTGGTAGCCACAGACGTAGCAGGGCGTGGGATAGACGTAGCGCGGATTGACTTAGTCTTGAATTATGAGGTACCGAAGCACTCAGAAGAGTACATACATCGAATTGGGAGAACGGGGCGAGGGGAGTTTACAGGAAAGGCCTTAACTTTTGTAGGGGAGCGAGAAAGCAAGGCGTTTGATAATTTAGTGCAGCTATTGCGGCAAGGAAAAAAAGAAGTAGAAATAAAAACCGCAAAGAGTCTGGCAGGAGTTTCCTTTTTGAAAAACAAAGCGTCAAGAAAGTTTGACAAATAAAAAACAAATTGATAGAATAAAAACAAAGGTTAATAAAGATGGCGTCAAAAGAACATGGGTTACAACTGACTAAAAATTTAAGCGAGAAAGAGTTAAGAGAGTACTGTGAATTTTTCCACCAGAACGGGCTACAGGAATTGGAAATAGAACGCGGGGATGTAAAAATTGAACTTAAAAGGAGAGTGATAGAAAAAAAGGAGATGCAGCTTAGCGTTCGAGAAAGAGAGGGGGCAGAAGAGAGCACTCCAGAAAAAGCCGGAGAAGCGCAAGTGGCGGAAGCAGAAGATAGTAAAAATTACAAAGCGATTTTAGCGCCGATTACTGGTAATTTTTATGCTTCAGAAAACCCTGGAGAGGCGCCGTTCATTAAAATAGGAGATAAAGTATCGGTGGGGCAAGTGGTGGGATTAGTGGGAGCAATGAAAACTTTCTATCCATTAAAATCGGAATTAAAAGGAACGGTGGTAAAGATTTTAGTGGAAGACCAAAGTGCAATAACAGAGAAAGAGCCCTTAATCTATTTAAAGTAAAGAGGAGAATAAAAATAAAAAGATGAGATTTTATTTTATCTTCTTTTTATTGACACTGTACCTGCCGCATTTTTGGAGTGAGCTCGCAGGGGGAATACCGAAGCCAAGAGTTTTAGCAGGGTATCGCCACTGGCAGGGAAGTGAGGGACAAGTAAAGATAAAATTAAAAGCAGGGGGAGGGAGTGTTTTATCACTAAAGGTAAAGGGAGGGAAGAGAGTAGCGGAGGAAATGAAAATAAGCAACTATCCAGATTTTAGAGGGGCGCGGTGGAGGAAATATCAAGAAGAATTAGCTTGGGAGTTAGCGAGCAAAACGGGAGTGGTAACGGTGTATGGAGTTTTCAAGTCGTACCACAAAGAGGAGGGGCGCCATGAAATAACCGAGATAGCACACGACACACTAAACCAGGCAGCTTTGGAGCGGAAGTTGGTGCGCTATGCCCATGGGTATATGGATTACACCAGCTATATTATGGAAGTAGCGGTAGAGGTTTCTTTAGCAAAAGAGGGAGGTGAGTTTGAAGGGCGATACTTAACGGGAGTGGCACAGCGGATAGCGGAAGAGCGTTCTCTAAAGTATGTGGGAGAGATGATGAAAGAGCTTGAGGTGCTACCAGGCTATCCAGTGGCATTAAAATTAAAGAGAGAGTCAAGGTTTAGCGCTGGTCTTATGGAGCGGTTACAAAATAAAAAAGCCGGGGAGTTCAAGTTGGAAGCGATTAGTTACAAGGATGAGAAGAGCGTAAAGTTGAGGAGTCAATTATTTTTCTTAGGGGGTGATGAGGAAGAGCAGCAAAAAAGGCGGGGCTTAGAAAAGCGAGAAGGATTGTACAGTTTTTTAAAGCCGAATTTTTTTCCGAAGCTGGCAATAAGCAAAAGAGGGGAGGAGCGAGAAACAGTAGAGGCTTTAGTGTTGGATGGGCGGGGGCTTGGAATAAAGCCGGCATTTTTTATGGTGGTGCGTTCCAGTAGCGGGAAAGTGCTGCTAACTGGGGAGTTTTACGGAGCAGGCAAAAAGAAGGCGGGAGTGGCGCAGCCGTTTGTGAGGTACATACGCAATTTAAAGAGTTATCAGTTTCCGAAACGGAGTTTATTTTTATCGATTTATGAAGTGAACCAGGCGGGAGAGTTGGTGGTATCTGCCAGACATGAGGAGGATTTCCCAAACACGAGAGGGGGGTTAAGCAAGCTCAGCAATGGAAATTTTTATGTCTTGGTGGATTAAAGCAGTGGCTCAAGAAAAAGTTATAATTAAAAAAAGTTAATCACAAAATTTAAGTCAAATCCTACGGATCGAAGCTATGTCAAAAGAACGGTTATATCACTACATAAATGGAGCGCGAGTGGCCGGGAGAAGCGGTCGTTTTGCGCCAGTTTACAATCCAGCGATTGGCCAGGTGGAAAAAGAGGCGCCGCTGGCCGAGCGAGAAGAAATAAGGGAAGCCATAGAAGCGGCGCAAAGGGCTTTTGAAGGTTGGAGTAGGACGCCGGCTGCGAAGCGAGCGGCGGTGCTGTATCGCTTTCGGGAACTGATTTTAAAAAACATAACGGAGTTAAAGGAATTAGTTTCGCGCGAGCACGGCAAGACCTTAGCAGATGCAGAAGGAGCCATTCTGCGTGGGGTAGAGGTGGTGGAGTTCTGCACTGGAATGCCGACGCATTTGACATCAAGGTATTCGCAAAACGTAGCACAGGAAATTGACACCTACGATGTGAGGCAGCCGTTGGGGGTTTGCGCGGGAATCACTCCCTTCAATTTTCCTGCGATGGTACCGATGTGGATGTTTCCGGTAGCGATTGGCTGCGGCAACACTTTTGTCTTAAAGCCATCAGAGAAGGACCCTTCCGCTAGTTTAAGATTGGCAGAGTTATTTAAGGCGGCGGGCCTGCCGGAGGGAGTTTTTAATGTGGTGATAAGCGACAAGGTGGGGGTAGATGCACTTTTGGAAGATGAGCGGGTAAAAGCAGTGAGTTTTGTGGGGTCAACTGCGGTAGCGGAATATGTGTATCAAAAAGGGAGTGCTAACAACAAACGCGTGCAGGCTTTAGGGGGAGCGAAGAACCATTTAGTGGTAATGCCGGACGCTGATTTAGAACAAGTAACCCAGGCTTTATTGGGGTCGGTGTATGGTTCAGCAGGAGAGAGATGCATGGCAATTTCGGTAGCAGTAGTGGTGGGGGAAGAAACCGCAGAGCAAGTTTTAGCGCGCTTAACGCCAAAAGTGAAGGCATTAAAAGTGGGGGCTTACAACGCAGCGGGGGTAGAGATGGGGCCGATTATCAACAAAGAAAATTTAAATCGCATAAGAGGGTATGTAGCGGCGGGGGTGAAGGAAGGAGCAGAATTAGTGTTAGACGGAAGAGAGGCTAAAGTAGCGGGCGCAAAGACCGGGTTCTTCATAGGGGGGAGCATTTTTGACAAAGTGAATGCACAGATGAGCATTTATAAAGACGAGATTTTTGGGCCGGTGCTCTGTGTGGTACGGGTGAAGCACTATGAGGCGGCTTTAGCGTTAGTGAACGAACACGAATATGGCAATGGGGTGGCAATCTTCACCAGGGACGGCGACACCGCTCGGCACTTCAGCACTCACTGTGAAGTTGGGATGGTGGGGGTTAACGTGCCGATTCCGGTGCCAGTGGCATACCATAGCTTTGGAGGATGGAAGCGCTCGTTATTTGGGGCGAATGCGGTTCATGGCTTGGAAGGAGTCAGATTTTACACTCGGTTAAAAACCGTCACCAGTCGGTGGCCGTCGGGAATGAGAGCAGGAGCGGAGTTTAATTTCAAAGCGGGGAGCGAAGTTTAAAGTGAGGCTTTTAATCGTAGGCGGCGGCGGCCGAGAGCATGCCTTGGCGCATAAATTAAACGAGGCGGAGGAAGTGAGGGGGATGTTCATTGCGCCGGGCAATGCAGGAACGGCGGCGTTGGTGGCGCGGCGGGGGCTTGAAGGAGGCAATGTGGCTTTAAGGTTTGAAGTAGAGAGCGGCTTTCGGGAGGTGAAAGAGTTCTGCAGGAGAAAAGAAATAGGCTTGGTGGTGGTGGGGCCGGAGAAGGAATTAGCAGAGGGGTTGGTGGACCAGTTAGAAAAAGAGGGGATTACTGCCTTTGGCCCCAGCAAAGCCGCCGCCCAGTTAGAAGCGTCAAAAGCCTTTGCCAAGGAAGTGATGCGGCAAGCGGGAGTGCCCACTGCCGCTTACGAAGTTTTTACCAGCTTAGAAAAAGCCCAGGCTTGTCTGAAAAGCCACGAGGGAAGAGTGGTGTTAAAGGCCGATGGGCTTTCACAGGGAAAAGGGGTGATTATTCCTGAGACGAGAGAAGAAGCAATAAAACAATTAGAAGAATACTTTGTGGCAAAACGTTTCAAGCAGGCGGGAGAAACGGTGTTAATAGAAGAGTTTTTAGAGGGCGAAGAAACGAGTGTATTGGGATTTTGTGACGGCACTTCCTTTAAGTTGCTGCCAGCCGCCCAAGACCACAAGCGAGCCTATGACAACGACCAAGGCCCTAACACTGGCGGAATGGGGGTCTACACGCCGGTGAATTTTCTACCCAAAGAACGGCTTGTGGAAATAGGAGAAACCATCTTCAAACCGGTTTTACGAGAAATGCAGCGGCGGGGCGCTCCCTTCAAAGGGATTTTGTATGCAGGATTGATAGTGACTCCGCAGACGGTTAAAGTTTTGGAATTTAATGTGCGGTTTGGGGATCCGGAGGCACAGTGTCTGCTCCCACTGTTAGAAAGCAATTTACTCACCCTAATGCAAGCTTGTGTGGAGGGGAAGCTGAAAGAGATTGGAGAGTTAAAGTTAAGAAAAGAAAAGGCGGCGGTAACGGTGGTGCTGGCGAGTGGGGGTTATCCGGCGGCTTACGAAGTAGGGAAGGAAATTAAAGGGTTAGAGAGAGGGAGGGAGGGAGGAGCAAACGAGTTTATTTTCGAAGCGGGAACGAAGCAAAGAAACAAAAAAGTAGTAACAAATGGCGGGCGGGTGTTAGCAATAACTGGAATTGGAGCCAGTTTAGCAGAAGCGAAAAGCAGAGCTTACAGGGAAGTAAAAAAAATCAGCTTTGAAGGCAGTTTTTATCGCAGGGATATTGGAGAAGTGGCAGAATGAAGTTTTTTAAGAAGACGAAAGGGTGACCGGGGAGTTTTGCTTAGCAGAGGGCAGTTGCTGAATTTGCTGCAGAAAAGCGAGAACAATTTCTTTTTCCGGACCGGCAAATTCACCGGCGGCCATCATATCGTGCCCTCCCCCATTGCCTTTAGCTTTTAAGGTCTGCTTGATAATTTTTCCGAGCTGCATTTTAGGGTATTTACTGCGGGAGCAGACGCGCCCGTTATGCTTGATGGTGCCGGTAACCAGAGAAAAGCGCACGCCTTGTAGAGTAAGAAGAAGGTCGGCAATTTGATGAATGACAGAAGGGTCTGGGAGTGCTCCGAGGCAAGCATAAACCACTTGATGTTGAATTTTGTAAGAAGCGAGTGCTTTCTGCAGTGCGTTAAAGAATTCGGGTGATTTTTCGGTGTTTTGAATTTTAGCAATAGCGCGGAGATCAGCAAAGGGAACCGTTTTTTTATACAGTTTAAGGTCTAGGTCGCTGGTTTGTCGATTAAAATAATTAGTTTCTGAAGTGAGCGCGTAACAAAAAGAAGTAGCGATTTGACGAGAAAGGGGAATTTTATAATGCAGCAGGTAGCGCATTAAGAGGGAGGCGGTAGCGCCGTACTCCGTTTTTATCTCGGAGAAGTTTTTATGCGTGTTACTTTTAGCTTTAAATTCGTGGTGGTCGAAGGTGATGGAAGGAAAGAGATGAGGCGGGAAGGAATTATTTGCCATTTCCTTTTGGCAATCCACCAAGGCGGTGAGAAAGAATTTTTTTTCTTGACCGGGTTGATAGGGGGAAAGAGGAATATTAAGCTGCTGCACTAATTTAATATTTTCGCTACGTAATAATTTTCCACCATAGACGATTAGGCTATTCCAATCAAAGTTTTTAGCAATCCGTTTTAAGAGGACAGCACTGGCGATGGAGTCGGGATCTGGAAAATCGTGCATGAAAATAAGGAGGCGATTAGCAGAATTAGCACGGGCATTTTTTTTTGCTTGAGAGAGGAAGAGTTGTTTAAGAGCGCGATAACGCATGAAGAGAACTTAATGGAGAGTACCAGTGAGTGGAGCGGAAGGGGAGGCGGAAAGGCGCGGAGGAGGCAAGGTAGCAAGGAAAGCCATTCGGCCGGCTTGAATGGCAAGCGAGAAAGCGGCGGCAATTTTTTCTGGATCTTTAGAAACAGCCACTGCAGTGTTAACGAGTACGGCGTCAGCGCCTAATTCCATAGCAGCGGCGGCGTGGGAAGGAGCACCGATACCGGCGTCGACGATGACTGGCACGCTAGCCATTTCAATGATAATTTTAAGTTGATTGATGTTATTAATGCCTTGATTAGAACCGATGGGAGAAGCGAGTGGCATCACGGTAGCAGCGCCCGCTACTTCGAGTTGTTTAGCTAAGATGGGGTCACAGTTAATATAAGGAAGCACCACGAAGCCCTCTTTAACTAAAGCAGCAGTGGCCTTCAAGGTCTCCACCGGGTCTGGCAAGAGATATTTCGGCTCTGGAGTAACTTCTAATTTAACCCAGTTGTTTTGAGTGGCGGTGCGAGCCATTCTGGCTAGTCGGATTGCTTCTTCAGCATTGCGCGCCCCCGAAGTATTGGGAAGGAAGAAAGCGTTGGAATGGGCTAAGGAGCTAAGGAAATCATCCTGTGGGTTATCAAGCTCGATGCGCCGCAGCGCCATGGTAACCAGCTGGGTTTGAGAGGCATTAATAGCCTTAAGCATGAGCACATTAGAGGAGAATTTACCGGTACCTAAAAAAAATCTGGAAGAGAAGGAGCGTTCTGCGATTTGAAGGGCGGAGGAGTTAGCGGCAGACGACATGACTTTAGGAGGAAGTTTTTTTAGAAGTGTTGGAAGCCTCTTTTTGTAATGGGTTCTTCTGTGCCGCTCTCTTCGTCAACCAGGAGGAGCTTTTTTTCTGCAGTAATCTCACCAACTACCACTCCGGGAGCCAGGTCTTGTTTGTTTTTATCTATAGTATAAACCAGTTCATAGTCTTCACCGCCGAAGAGCGTTAGGTCGAGAGGAGAAAAGCCGAGTGCTCGAGCAGAGTGATGAACAGCTTTTTCAAAGGGGATGCGATTTTTAAAAATTTTAGCCCCCACTTTACTGTGCTTGGTAATGTGTCTCACTTCTTCAGCCAGTCCATCAGAAATATCCTGCATTGCGCCGGCGTGGGGAGCGATTTTATGCGCAATGTCTAAGCGGCAGCGAGGCTCTAAGTGTTTTTTCTTAATGAAGTGGTGACCAGAATACTTACGTTTAAGAAGGTAGAAGCCAGCAGTGGAAGCACCTAATTTGCCGGTCACTTTAATGAGTTGCCCTGGTTTAGCCTGGCTACGCAGACAGAGGGATTCTTTCTTAACGGTGCCAATGACGGTAACGCTGAGGCTCATTTTAGCGCTCTTAACGGTATCACCTCCAATTAGGCTAACATTATGTTGAAGGCATCTGTTGTAAATGCCGCGGTAAAGCGAACGCGCAAAGGCAATAGAGGTGTCTTTTTTGAGCGCTATGCAGACCAGCATATATTTGGCAAGGCCTCCCATCGCAGCAATATCAGAGAGGCTAGACTCAGCTGCCTTGGCACCGATTTCGATGGGGCGGAAATAGTTTAATGAAAAATGATCTCCCTCAACGAGAGAGTCTGCGGAGATTAAAAAGAAGTGACCGAGCCCAAGGTCTAAAACTGCAGCATCGTCTCCGGGTCCGACGGCAACGGTTTTATCTTTAGTTTTTTTAAGGATGGCTTCCAGCAGTTTGTCTTCACCGCCGAATTGTTTGATAGTAACTTTAGACATAAAGAGTGTGGTTAAGCACTGGGTAAAAGTTTAAGATGAAATGGTAAGTGCATAATATAATAAAACTCATAAAAAGTCAATCATTAAGGTAACAGGGCAAAAAAAGAGAGCTAAAAAAAAATGAACTTTAAGGAATTAGCCTTAGACAAAAAAAAGGAATATGCGGTAGTGGGGGTAGGAAATGCGTTAATTGACGTGGAGTTTTTAGTAAGCGAGGCGTTTATAAAACAGATTGGAGTAGAAAAGAATAGCATGACACTGATTGGAGAAGAAAGGCGCGAGGAAGTTTTAGACGCTTTGGAGGGAGAAAAGAAGCGCTATTTTTCTGGTGGTTCGGCAGCAAACACACTGTATCGGCTTTCTGGGTTAGGGCACCGGGTTGGGTTAATTGGGGCAGTGGGAGATGACGAATGGGGCAGCTTGTTTAAGAAAGAGTTAGAAAATAAAGGCGCGCGATTGCTGGGAGAGCAGGTGGTAGGGGGAAAGACAGGTTCTTGCCTGGTTTTAATAAGCCCGGATGGAAACCGCACTATGCTGACGACTTTAGGTTGCGCCGCGGCGTTAGGGAA
>JAOTRI020077286.1:0-16581 GCA_028564885.2 Zoanthus sanctaehelenae
GTGGTATAGCATGAGCATCAAATTGTGATTTAGAGATGATGCGAATGATTCGTTTTTGCAACATATTTAATCGTTTGAGATTAGATTTATAAGCAGATCCCCAAACAACATTACCATAGTATAGGTAAGGATAAACCAAAGAGTGATACAACTGTAAAAGTGAGGCTTCAGAAATAAAATATTTTGATTTAGAAATAATTCCTATAGTTCTAGATATTTTACAAGCAGCAGTGTCAATATGATATTTCCATGAGAGATGTTGATCAATCATTACGCCTAGAAATTTAATACTATGTTTACATTCAATTTCTTCATTATTGATTTTTATCATGAGGTTTAAATTATCAATTCTTTTCTGTCTGGTCCTAAAAATAACATATTTAGTTTTTTTGATATTTATTGATAGTTTATTGGCTATAAGCCACTGTGTTACCTTATCAAGTTCTATGTTCAAAGTAGTATTAAGTGATTCAAAGTTGTGACAGGAGTAGAAGATGTTAGTATCATCGGCAAACAATATAAACTTTAACAGTTTAGAAGAATTAGAAATGTCATTAATGTACAATATGAATAAAAGTGGTCCAAGAATACTTCCCTGGGGAATTCCACAATTTATAATGTTTGAATCTGAGCATACTTCATTGAATTCAACATATTGTTTGCGATTATAAAGATAATTTTTTATCCAATCATGAGCAGTGCCTCGTATTCCATAATGTTCTAATTTACTTAAAAGAATAGCATGATTAACGGTATCAAAGGCTTTTGACAAATCAAGAAAAATACCAGCAGATATTTCTTTGTTGTCAATTGCAACAGAGATTTGATGTACAAGTTGTATCATAGCCATACTGGTGGAATAGTTTTGTCTAAAACCATACTGATGCTCATAGAATACATTGTGTTTGTCTAGGAAATCAACAAACCTTTCAAAAATAATTTTTTCAAAAAATTTAGAGAAAGCAGGTAATACTGAAATAGGTCGATAATTTGTAAAGCTGGAGTGAGATTCGCTTTTATATATAGGTATAATTTTTGCTAATTTAATATTATCAGGGACAATACCTGTAGAAATGGATAGGTTGATTAAATAGCTTAATGGTGTAGCAATAGCTGTGATACTGGCTTTGACATGGGTCATGCTTACCCTATCAAAACCAGCTGCTTTTCCTGACTTAAAGTGACTAGAAATTTCTATAATTTCCTCTTCTGTAACTGGTTTGAGGAAAATAGATTGCAATACTCTGTTTGTGAGAAAACTGTTAGGTGAAATATTAATAGATGGTAATTGATTTGCAAGTCCTGATCCTATATTGGTAAAGAAACTACAAAACTTGTTTGCAATATCATTGGGATTACAAATTTCTCTATTTCCATCAATAAATACTGAAGGTAGCTTAGTTTTCATTCCTTTCCTACTAATTATCTGATTAAGCAATTTCAAGGTTTGCTTGAGGTTGCCCTTAGCCTCTTCAAGCTTGAAGTCATAATATTTTTTTTTGGCTATTTTCAGTAGATAGTTTAATTTATTTTTATACTTTTTATATTGAAAATTGTTAATTTCACTTGGATTGTGGAGAAATTTTTTATAAAGGTTAGACTTATTCTTTATTGAAGTAAGAAGACCTTAAGAAATCCATGGCTTACTGATCAATTTAGCTTGTTTTCTAGTTATGTTTTTAAGATGTTATGTTTTTAAGATGTGGGGTTCGATTCCTGTCAAGGGCTATAAATTAAATATTATTTTTCTCTTATTTCTTTCTAGTGTTCTAAAAACTTCGTATGCTGTTTCATCTGTAAATTTTTGACGATTTGTTTGTGAAAAGCGAGTTTTTCTTTAGGAATACAAAAGAAGGACAAAAAAATGCGATGTTGTGTCGTTGGTTGTAAAAACAACCAGAGGTATCCTGAAAAGGTCGTAAAACGTGCACACGTTTCAAATTGCAAAAAAGTCAATAGTTAATTATTACTATCGTATTCCTGCTTTAGCGTCCTGATTATTTCCTCCTGTGTAAACTTTATACGCACCAATAGCTCTGGCAGCGACTTCGGCTTTTTTCCCCCTTGACTTTAAAGACGATAATGCTATACCGAGGAAGTCATCGTACATATACGTGTTCTTTTGCGGCTGCACGGACATTTTAACGCATAAAAGCAAAAAAAAAAAAAACCTCTCCTTAAACTTTGCAAAGAGTTGTAAAAATATCCCAGAAATAGTCGTTTTTCGAACGACATAAAGCAAATAAAAAACTGTTTAATCTCCCACATATTGTTTTTCTATAGTAAAATGGCCGTGCTCGCCCCAGGAGTTTGCTCCCTCTGCAATATGGCGCAGAGAATTGTGAGCTCGGGTATTGATTTATGTAACTCGTAACTCGTTTTTGAAATAGTACATGAATGTCGTTGAAATTACAGAAATGCACGAGAGCATAATTTAAAGCAAGAAGTTTCTAAAAGACGATCCTGTGCTGCGAGGTGAATTTAGTGAGAAAAAACTAAAACTTTTATAATGCATCTGACAAAAGGAAAACAACTCATGCAGGGAAGACGAATTGAAACAAAAAATTAAGCAAAACAAAATCGCAATGAAACGAAAATAATCTATAAACATTTCATTATTCTAACAGTATTGTAAGTGATCCTAGATGCCTGTGAAACAGAATACTTAATGTATAAATCAAAGATAAATGGAATTAAACGCTCGAAATATGAAAAAATTACCAAAACCTGTTGGGTTACAGATATACATCCAATTTTTTTTCTTGATATAAGTCTCCACGTAGTAGTCTTTTGGTGGTTGTTAAAAGATTTACTTTGAAAATTCTTACAACGTCGACTGACTCAATCTTTAATGCGCGAAGAAATCTTCGTTACCATTCCTGAACTAAGGCGTTCTAGGGAAAAAAATGCTTGGGTAACCTTTCAGGTGCGGCTGCCAATGAAACTAGCAGGAATATGATGAGTAAGTAGCTAATGCAGAAAGACCACGCAGCAGTGCAAAAATGTGAAGCCCCTGGACATAGGAAACGCTTTCATCGAATTGATTTACAAGGTCTCCACCGTTACTTTAAATTTATAAATACATGACCCCAGTCATATTCCGTTAGGATAAAGGACCTCTACTTCCTGTCCCATGAACCCGCATAAAAACATGAACTCTTTCATACAACGCAAGGTAAGACCATATTGTATCGAGAGTCGATTCAAGGATGCATTAGCTATATACACACGGTACATACAATCAGCGAATCAAATTCAAATACACTAACTATACCGAAAATAAAACAATAGTCACCAAAACTGGTGTACTCGCAGCACTCGCTTTCTATTTGAAATAACTAACTAGATAAATAACTTTTAAAGACTATATCACATTTCAAGAAATTTGGTTTTCTTAGAATTTGGGCCTTTCTAAACAATTTCCAAAAAAATTTTGAAAATCGACCATTAATCAACTTCAAAGCTATTGAAAAAAACACGCCCTTAGAAAATGAAGACTGACGACTGATGATGAAATAGGGGAGAACCCAAGAGAACTGCGCTCAATTTATGGACACATTTGGCGGAAGGATGTAAACAACACGGGTCGGTATTATCACAAAACTTAAAGTTAATTTTAACATAGTAAATCACACGCATGTAATACCATATTTGATTACTGTTGAAGACTGTAAGCTAACAACCAAAAGTTTGTTATAAGGATACTTCAGCACTAAAATAAAAACCCAGTTTATAATTCAAACGATTCTACTACGAAACATTAGAGATCATCCTCAGTGTAAGAACCTGTGAAGCTTTTTGTTTGTTTCGTCACTATTATGTTTGTTTTATCTATTGTTTTGACTTTATATTTCTTTTGTTCTACTTCAAACGCTTTTACACCATGGTCAATTAACCTAAAGTTAGAGTAATCAAATGTATAGCAAAATAAAGAACCAAGACACAACCATCAAACAAACACTAGTTACAAATTACAAACAGAAGTTATTATCATGGCACAAAAAATATAATGTAATAGCACCAAGTTCCCGGGAAATCAATATAAAAAGCGTATTTTTTAAATTTAAAAAAAAAGAAAAGACAGCTTTTGTACTTGCTATTTCAAGCAGCTATACATTTTGTTCTGTTTTACAACGTTTCTTGTACGAGGTGTCAATAAATTGAATCTGTAAAGTTCATTGAACACACCAGTCGTGATGCATTCTAAAGTTGTTAGCAAAAGTTATTATTTAACAAACCTCAACGATTGTTATCAGTGCTTCCTTGGAACACCTCATCACGTCCATTGTCTTCTCACAGCAACGTCTAAACACACCCTCAACCCCGGTCAGTCCCATACCATCCACAAGGTCACGTGATAATCGGAATGGAACTGTTTCCGGTGTTGGCAAAAGCTTTCCTTGCTCAAAAGCAACACCTGAAAGATATTTTAAAGATTACCCTGCTTACATAATAATTATATGGTGGCTAGGTATTGTTAACTGATATAGAACACGGTCGGGTCAATATACTAACGGCACACGGTATGGTCAATGTAGTACACACCTGGTCGATATGCTGCAGAGTGTGGTCTCTGTGGTACACAGTATCATTAATGTATTACAGGGTTTGGTCAATATAGTGCACAGTATGGTCAATATAGTACACAGTATAGTCAATCAGCGAGATCATAGTTCCGCGATAGAACTTGTGGTACAGGTTTCAAAACAAATTTACAAAATCAGTTATGTTAGACTCGTGTTGTTCATAGAACCCAAATAAAAGATTTTCTGTCTTGTACACATGTCTCAAGAAGAAGAAAAGATATTAGACAATTTCAAACGGTGAAAAATTCCAGAACTGAAAGCATTTTACGGAAAAGGGGGTTGAAAACCAGTGGAACGAAAGAAGAGCTTGTGGCGTTGGTGTATATATATTGACAGTATAAGGTTAAAATCAATAATAAAATTACAGTGCAATGGATAACCTTGACCAATAGGTTCATCCGATTCAGATGCAATATTAGTTAGCAATTGGATCACTTCCCCACAATCTCGGAATCGCAGAAATGTTTGAGACAACATTTACGCCTCCGCTCCTTTATTCAAACAGCGCGGCTATTTCAGAAAGGTCTTCGTAAAATTTGTTTTCTCCTTTTCACGGTTCAGAAAAAAATGTTGGCATAAATGTTCTTTAGAATGTTTCGTTTAACATTTTGTCGCAATGAAAAGGTTGAAACAATTATTTTTTACGTTTGAATTTCTATGACTTTTACCCAAATATCGTAAGGTTGAAATCCTCGTATTTTAAAAGAACTTTCCCAAGAGTCGGTACCTTGGCTCGCTCAACGTTTTCAACAATGTTTAGATGAAGGAAAAATGTCTAATGGCTGGAAAGTTGCAAATGTAGAGCCAATTTTTAAAAAAGGGCAAAAGGTCATCACCAAACAATATTTCGGAGCATTTTATGTCATCATATTTAGGAAAATCTTGAACAGCATAGTATGTACTAAGTGATTTTTAACATGGTTTCAAATAGAGAAGAAACTGTGAAACACAATTATAACATTGCACGATTTAGTGAGAAACAGGTTAAGGCATGTATTTTAGATTTTTCTAAAAGCTTAGATCGAGTGCCACATGGGATCACAGTACAAACTAAATCATGTGGTATCATGGGAGATTAATTTGCTGGCTTGGGTGGAAGATTTTCTTTCCCAGAGAACTCATCTCATTGTGTATCATCAATAAAACTTTTAGCAGATGACTTTCTATATCGCACTATTAAAGACTCAAATGATAGTCTGCACTTGCAAAAAAATTTGAATTCCTTAAGTAAGTGGGAGAGGGATTGACAAATGGCCTTCAACGTTGAAAAATGTCACACAGTCTGCATCTCTCAATAATCACTCCTAAGAGAGGGTGCACCATCATTCTTATTTAGGGGTTTTACTTTTAGAGGATCTGAAACGGTTAGCCATGTTGTACATGTTACATCCAGTACAAATCAGACCCTCGAAGTTATCAGACAGAGTTTTAGGACAGCAGAACTTTGCTGTTGCCTAGTTAGGCCAGATTTAGAATATGCAAATTCTGTCCGGTATCCATATATCCAAAAGGATAAAAATCACCTTAAAATGATACAGCATAGCGTATCTAGAGTTTGTTACAACTATTATCTAAGAGAACAGCTAGTGGTAACAAATATGACTTAGTGAGTTGGAGTGGCTATCCCTTAAGGGAAGATGGACTCTCTCTCGGATGTCTATGTTCCATCGAGTTGTTAATGGAACAGAAGGTATCAAGAGAGAGCCCTATTCGATTCCAATGGCCCGGAACTTAAGAAATCTCAACTCCAAGCTATTACTTAGACCGCATTCGAATTGCAATCAACAGGCAAATAGTTTCTTTCCATGGGGATTAATAACTAGATACATGATAGAGAAGGGCAAGTGGTTTTAAATTTATTTATTTTATTGCATAGGATATTCTAGGATCATTTATTATTTAATATTGACAATTGAAGAATCATGTAAGGTGTATTTATTTATATTGATAAGGACAATGCTTTAACGAGTTTACTGTTTAATAAAATAGAAGTAGAAGTAGTTTATAGAGACATTTTAATAGTTTCAGATTTATGTAGGAAGGGGAGGCTTGTGAAAGCCTTCTTCTCTCGAAACCCCAGGAACTCCAAGCTGAATAGGAATAAAAAAAAACTTACCCAGATCGATGTGTATAACTTCTGCAGTATTACAATCAATAAGAATATTCTCCACGTGTCTGTCACCAAGACCAACCACATATCCAACTAGAAGGCAATATGATTGTCAACATTTTAAATTCTTTTCTCCTTAACACTTTCAGCACAACACATCACACTTGACTGGTTGTGTTACGCAATTTTCTGAAACTGTACATCAAACTACTCAAATTTTGATTTTGGACGCGGGGTTAACATAGTGATTGCCTCTTTTCTCGTTATCATATGTACTATTTTACAGGCGATCTGCTGCAGGAATAATAAAACTAAATTGGGGATGAAAGGTTTAATATTCACGAGCTTGTTTACAAACGCTTACCAATGGAAGATGTAGCGCAGCTTCTTGTGTACGCAAGTCTCCTCTCGAACCAAACAGCTGGGTCAGGGAATTTCTCCATGAAAAAGTGGCGGAAAACGGGATGAAAGTGATCTGTTATTTCCTGTATATTACAATAAAGATGAATGACTTGTTGATGAAAAAATACACAAAATGGCTTAATATTTCAGATTTCGATTCTACGTTATTTTGAAAGGATTTACCTGGTATGATTGTGTTCGTGGTATTCCTTTTTGGTCTGCACTCTGAAATGAAGTAAAAGCTTAACATTTATTACTATTTTTCTTTTAACCTTCAGACTGAAAAGAGGGAAAGACATGTAACATAAACGAAATGAGAAATAATTATCTAAGAGAGAACAGGCTAATATCAAAAACTTAGTTTAGGTAGTTTATAAGCGAGAAAGAAGTAGCTTTTGAGATAGAACCATAAAATAAAACAGACACAACAAAACGGTATCACGCATTTTATCTGTAGTTACGGATTTTTGTCAACTATCGCCTCTTTTTAATAATAATAATAATAATAATATAAAGAATGAGAATAATAATAATAAAAAATAATAATAGCGATGATGATAATAATAATAATAATAACAATAATATTAATAACAATAGTTGGTTGAATGACTACATTACAGGCAGCTGCATTACATAAATTATACACTATTTGAAGAAGATAGAAACACTAATCAATATACAATTAAATAAGGATTTACGAATACTTCAACTATACAAACAGTCACAAATGACCTAAGTCTATCGGTACGCACTGGTTTAAAGTAATATTTTGAACAACCAGATCGAACAGAATATATAGTAATAAAAGATACGTTACGCTCATGAATAAGGGGGAATATGGGATTCCCTGGTCGGATATTAATAACTGGCTCATCTGCCAAAGGAATTGTAATTTGATAAATTGCAAATAAGCCCTCCTTTTTTATCAACATTTTTCCATAGCCGCCTTACATGCTCTCTCGGTAGAACTGGTAAGAACCTTCCAGAAAATGCGTGTTCAGGCACAAAACAAAGCCCAGCCAAAATTTCGACTATTGTTTTTCTCACCAAGATTATCTTAATTTTAAATCCCTAAAAAGATGTGGCGGCAGCTGCCTTGCGATGTATTATATATAGTGTCTCATCGAGAGGAAGCCAAAGCCTTGTAAAAATAGACTTGGATCTGCCAGGCACATAGAAAACCCCATTGTAACTGACTAGCTCTTGAATCTTGCTGGTACGTCACGACACCAAGAGACGAGATATAGAGATGGAAAAATTGGAGAGGTTGCTCCGATGATGACGAGTACAACGACAAGGAGTGAAAAGGCCATAATTACGTTAACATTGAAAATGTAAAATATTGGCAATGTGTTTTTTCTCTTAAAATATGAGCATAACCTGTGGTATTAATGTTACTTTTATGCCTGTTGTATAGGACAACACGCTGTGCAAACCATCACCATTACTTACGGCTTTGCCGTCTACTTACAGCTACTTTCTTTCTGCATTCGAGCGGGGGCCAATCTTGAGGGTAGTACCGCTGATGTGCTCCCACTTTACGCCCAGGTCGTCCTACAAGGTACTCCCCAATTGGCATCGTTCCCTCACACCACTCCAACATACCACTGCATTGGGACAATGGTATTACCTACCACACGCAACAGCAGAATATAACATAAATAAACACTCTAAGAGTTCTGACAAGATCTGATCAACCTTACAATGTCTTGGCCAGTCCAGTCAAGTCGCTAAAAAACATTTAAAGTTCAGTACTGGAAGGTTTACTCGAGTTACTATCATACATCTATGAAGTTGGAAGAGAGTGTCTTGTAGGTACGCATATATGGTCATATGTGTAGATTAATGTAATGGAAATGTGTTCGGTGTGTAGATACATAGAAAGAAATAAGAGAAAAGTATAGTCACACCTCAAATATCCAGAGTATTCGATTATCCAGACAGTAAATTTCATGTTTAAAATGTTTGTTTAGTATTTACATGTTTATATATCTTTTATTCACATTTATATAGATATCTGAACAGACATAACTATAATGCTGCTGAAAAAAATATCATATAAATTATATTTTTTTCGATTATCCGGGCTATTTACCGAAATTTCGACAAAAGGGGTAAAGGAGAAGGTTGCTAACCATCCTTTATTGTAGCAAGATGCCGCTCTTCCCAGAACATGATCCATACCTGGAGCACCGCATGACTGGCAGATTTAATAATTGGACTTTAATCAGGGAGATAAGCCAGAGATCCAAGAGAAAAATCCTACGTCGATCCTAGGTCGCAGAGATGAGAGGCACGAGTGATAACTGCTACACCAACCTAACTTCCCGGAGTCTGGATACTCGCGAGGTTTGACTTACCACTGTCAAAACGAACCCTGCTTAAAGGTATTTAATGATCCTAGGCACTAAACCAAACAAACAACTACATACAAAATATAATAGACAGTTTATCTAATTTGCTATAGCTTCCAACTAGCATCCTGGATTGAATTGAAACTTTATAAAGCAAACAAATCACCGTAATTGACAAAATAAGAACTTTACGCAAAGAGGACCAAACGCCTATCAGGACGGTTCAAAAAAATCTTATTTACGGTTCGCACTTTACGTCCGTGTACTTTTTATTAGAGTTTGTTTTCTTTACCCTTGACTCTGTGATAAGAAAACAATTTTTAATGTTTCTCCATGAATTTAAACAACAACTGAGAAGTTTTATTTTTATTACGTTCCTATAGATCTAACATTCCTAAAAAAGATCTTTTCATATTCTAATTTCAACGAATCAGTCTACGATGCTACGCGACGTGCAGTAACTGTAATTGTCATTTGACGTCGGCGTCGCTGAAATCATTCCTCAATTCCGTAATGTCGCTGACCCACAATATCAACAAACGTACGTACAAAACTTGCTCAATGGAAACTAGGCCTTGAACCAACCCACAGCCCACAAACGAAATGATTAATTACTACGTGTTCTGTTCCGTGGAATGCCAGTACAAATTCGATTTACAATTATTCCAAGAGCGCACGTTGGAAGTGAGATGGTGAATAGCCAACGAGGTACGCATCTTTTTACTTATTTCAAATATGTTAATGTCTTTGATGTTATAAATGAAATAAGTGTACCACAGAGCATACAATATATACAGAAAACGCTATTATAGAATTATAGATGAGAAACACATGAATAATTGCAAATATTTTGCTTCCTTTTGTAACATTTTTTGATCGAGTCTACAACTGCTGTAAGTTTGAGGTATCAAAAGTAATCAGGAATTGACATCGTTGCTTTAAAGTGCATATGAAGAAAATTTTTTTTCGCGTTCAAAAGCAGGTTATATCTAGGTTCAATTTCTGAAAAAAGTTATGAAATCTGACTTTCACTAATATTTCTATAAGCGCTCAAAGTTGCAAATTCTAAGTTTTGGACGAGCAATTGGGACTCTAGGTTCTGACGTCATAAAAGTCACTCGCCTTCCCGATTTTGCATTGTGAGTCTCACCATATCGTTCGGGTCATCAGTTGATGAGAGTAGAAAGTTCATCAAGTCCAGCAGGGCACAAGTAGTTCATGAATCTTAAAAAACCAAAGTGACGCTCATCCAACGATGTTCGAACGTGTTGAAGAAGCAAGGAGTTCAAGTGTCTCTCATACACCTTGCCAACCGATGAAGTTAGTGAGATCGGTCGTAGGTCTTTCTCTGGGTCTTGGGCACGGGATTTCTTAGGAACTGGACAGATATCAGCTCGTTTCCATTAAGTGGGGAAGTGACCTTTGATCAGCGCAGAGTAAAAGATAATCATCAGTGGCGGTGCAAGAGGTGAAAACATTTCCTTGAGGATCACAATAAAATCGGCTCAGGACCGCAGGACTTTTTACTGTTGAGACTACGCAGCACTTGCGACACCATTTCAGTTGAGAGTAGAAAATTCTCGGGAACAGCAAAGTCAGTAGGATTGTAGTGAGGTTTCAGTAGCTCGTATTCTTCAACAACTTTCAAAAAAGTGTCATTAATCATTTCGATCAAGTCAATTCCAGAGACATCACGGGTAACAAAGGTCAGTTTGCTTTGAACTGTGTTGCTATTTTGCCTTGAGATTGCCTCCTTTTTAACCATTTCCGTGGGTTACAAGACTTTGCATCTTCTAAATTAATCTTATAGTAAGTCTTGGTAGCACACTTGATCTCTTTGACAACCTTGTTGCGATAGAAATTGCGCAGTTCGATGTTTCTAGCTTTCCAGGCGTGCTGTCGCTTCAAAATGAGTGACTTAATACGAGTAGCCATCCATGGTTTATCATTACTATGGATGCCATAGGAATTTAAGGGGCGCACTCTGATCCAGGATTGAAATAACCATGTCGTAGAACAGGGTGGTTTTTCATCCACAGAATTACAGAGGTAAATTGCTGTTCAGTTCTGTCTCTTCAATTGGTTGTACATTCTGCTCAAGTTAGAATTATTAAGCTTGCGTTTACATATGACTTTATGTTTAAGTTTATACACGATCGCATTATGATCAGATCTTCCAAGAGGTGGTAACTGGGTAGGGTCACAGTAATATTCATTGATATTGGTAAGGATAAAATCCAGCGTAGCTCCACCACGTGTTGAGAAATTGACAATCTGCTTTACTCCAAGTTTCCGCTCTAGTGGCTTGGTATTCATCCGGTTAAAGTCACCAAGAATAATAATTCCGGCGTCAGGGTGGCAAGCATGGTAGTCGTGACAGTTGTCCATAATATGTTATTCGAGAATGTTTGCGTCCTCCATATTGTTGGGACGGAAAAATAATTCCTATTAGGATCAACGAGACTCCAGATGGAAATTTACAAGGGCGTGATTTCAGCCACAGACTTTCGCAGTCATCACACTGGCTCTGAGATAATTCCGAGCATTGAATATCGTCCTTGACCCATGCACAAATGCCACCGCCTTTGTGTTGTTCTCGGTCGCAACGGAAGTTGTTCAAACCATTAATCACGATGTTATTGTCTTGGATGTCTTTACTCAGCCACGATTCAGTTATGCAGATAAATAAGCAAACGAAACTAAAATTCTAATATTGCTGCAAACTTTGAAATCGCTACAATATCCCATGATACAGAGCTCGTCAGGCATTTTACAGGATTTTATTCCCTAAATTTGCTTGACAACTTTTATTTGTGGCTTGAGCCATACGCGAAAAACATAGTGACCTGGTCTCAAAATAAGAGTAGCCAGGGCAATGGATGTACCGAAAATGATCTCGCAGTTCAAATGAACGTAAGCGCAAGAACGGTCAGTAGGGTAATTCTTACATGGACCAACTTCGTTTATGTTATGTTGGGACAAATACCAATTTGGCCTTTAAAATCACAACTCGACTTTACATGCCAGAATGTTTTAAATAAAACTTTCCTTAAACTTGACTAATCTTGGATTATACAGGAATAAAAGTGGAGAGACCAAGTTCCAAGGTAATTGCACCTCATGGTCCCATTTTTTGTTAGTTCTCTGTGGCTAGGATGTATATATGATAAAGAGATTACTCGTCGCAGTGGTATTTTATCATTAATAGAGGAAGGTAACAAAGTTATGGTTGATAAAGGTTTTCAGATACAAGATCTACTAAATACCAGGAAAGCAAGTTTGGTAATCCCACCATTTTCATCGAGAACTAACTCCATGCAGTTTAGATGGCGGCAAGATGGCGGCAAATTCGGCTGAATCTTTTTTTTGCTTACTCCTTGGAATTTGCCTTTTACTCTTTTTTTGATTATTTTGTGTTTGTATCTGTGTGTTAGTAATATGGCTGTGACATCGGACGAACTAAAAATTATTTTAGACGCAAAATTAAACCCTCTGTATTCTGAGATCGCCAACTTGAAAGAACAAATACGGGAAACTAATTCCTTCTTAGAGTTTGCAAATGTTAAGTATGAAGAAGTACTTTCAAAGTTTGAGAAATTTGAAAAGGACAGAAACCATCTAATGACAGAGAATACTACACTTAAAAGAACGATTCAAGTTATGGATGGACAAATCAAACAGCTACAAAAAGAATCGAACGACATGAGACAGTATTCGAGGAGAGATTGCTTGGAGATTTAAGGTATACCATACAATAAAGACGAAAACACAGATTATATTACAAAAAGGGTTGGAAATTTGATGGACGTTTACCTTGGTGATAATGATATTTCCATTAGTCATCGTTTACCTCTGCCAAAAAGTTACAAAGGAAAACAGAGTAGTCCGCCATTGATCGTCAATTCACAAGGCGTGCAGTGAGAGAAAAATTTTATAAAGCGAGAACCAAGCTCAAAGGATTTGATACAAATGAAGATCTGGGATACGCAGAAAACAATCGTATTCATATCAATGAATGCCTCACTGAACAAAATCAGCAACTGTTTAATGAATGTTTAAAATTTAAGAAGCACTGACTTGACTTCGAATGGAAGAGTTTACCTTAGAAAGGACATGAACACTAAGCCTATACTGATTAACAGCAAAGATGATCTGAGAAGGGTTCAGGCCAGTATACCATAGTTTATAAACTTAAATGTATGTCTATCAATATTTTTCAAAAAATGTAACAATTAGATGTATATTTTCTTAAATTGTTAGTTTTCCTCAGTCACAAAAATAGGTAAAAGAACTAGTTTTTGAACTTACTATGAATGATATTCTCAACGATTATAGCATTATAGATAGACGGAGATCATAAATTTCCCATCACTATGTTTATCGTCACCAATTACAAACATACCTCAACTTACAAGTTTAGACGGCGATTTGCATATGTCTTTAGAAAATAACTTTAATTATTATACAATTGGTGATTTTAAAACAAGTGGTGAGATAAAGGAATGTGCGTTGAGCCGTAAAGCTTTTACTGCAGTTCACTGCAATATACAAAGTCTAGCAGCTAATCATGACAATCTTTCTCACTTGTTGAATGAAACAAATCTTCCTTTTTCTGTCATTGCATTATCTGAAACAAAATGTTAGTTTAGAAAGTTACGAATTCATTCATGAACCACGCCTTTCAAATGCCGGTGGAGTTGGCTTTTATATAAAAAATGATATAAAGTATTCAATTCGTAAAGAATTTTCTCTTTCAAACAATGGTTTCCGAATGTTTTGGATTGAGATATTTACTATTGGTCAGCCGAACATTATTTCTGGCGTGATATATCGACAACCAAATAGTAATATCGATAATTTATGAGCATTTTAGAGTCAAATCTAGAAACAATTCAGTATGAAAACAAACTTTGCCAATTTCTGGGCGACTTTAATATTGACCTAATGAAAATCGACACATGCAGCGTCTGAAAACTTAATAAATATGCTTTCTTCGTACTTTTTCCAACCTCAGATCTTTCAACAGACAAGGATCATTCATCATTCCGCAACGTTGATAGATAACATATTTTTAACTCTCTAGAATATCACATCATTAGTGGAAACATTATTTACGACCTTACTGACCACTTACCGAACTTTGTCATCATTAATAATTTTTCTGATCTCTCTACAGCAGTTAGAATATATAAAAGAGATTATTCGCAACTTTATAAGAATGATTTTATTGAAGAGGTGAAACAAATTAACTGACAGAAAAATTATTCTAATGTTTCTGACTCAACAACTATGTTCACATCTTTTTATGATAAA
This sequence comes from Zoanthus sanctaehelenae, assembly GCA_028564885.2. Lineage (NCBI taxonomy): Eukaryota > Metazoa > Cnidaria > Anthozoa > Zoantharia > Zoanthidae > Zoanthus > Zoanthus sanctaehelenae. Next base: position 14,766 of record JAOTRI020077286.1, read on the forward strand.
ATCAATCAGATAATAGACAAACATCTACCCTATAAAAAACTATCCAGAAAAGAAATCAAATTTAATTTAAAACCATGGATTACTAAGGGAATAAAAACCTCAACTATTCTCAAAAATAAATAGTATAAAAAATATCTTAAAACAAAACTTACTTATTATTTTTGTAAATTTAAGTATTATCGAAATCAAATTAACCACTTGGTAAAGATAAGTAAAAAAATATATTACAATAATTATTTTCAACAACACATCAACGACAAAGACGGGAAGAAGGTTTGGAATGGAATCAGACAGATTGTTCAATATAAATCAAAAAATACCTGCACCATTAAGAAAATAAAAGACGGTGATAACGAAATTACACAACCAAAGGAAATTGCCAATGCTTTTAATAACTATTTCGCATCCGTCGGTTGTAATTTAGCTGAAATGATAGAGTGTGTTGATAGTAACCCAATGGCATATTTTAAAACACCTTTAACTAACAGTTTTCATATCGCCTTAATTACAGCATTTGAAGTAAAGTGTGAGATCTCTGCGCTTAGAAATGATAAAGCAACAGGTCCTTATAGCATTCCAGTTCAAATTATGAAACTACTGAAATCTGTGATTTCAAAACCGCTCGCTACTTTATTTAATATATCTTTCTCCCTTGGTATTGTTCCCTCAAGCTTAAAAACAGCAAATATAATTCCTATTCACAAAAAAGATTGCCGGTTAACTTTATCCAAGTATCGTCCAATCTCTCTTCTCTCGGTGTTCAATAAGCTTTAAGAAAAACTAGTGGCAAATCGTTTGGTAAAATTCTTGGAAGATAACAATATATTCTATACGAATCAATTTGGTTTTCGTAATTACCATTCAACTGATTATGCAATTTTAAGTATTATAGATAGAATACAATCTGCAATAGATGCATCGGACTATTCCTGTAGCATCTTCTTGGATTGTAGCAAAGCATTTGATACGATAAATCATCAAATTTTGATTTTTATGGCATTCGAGGAATTGAAGAAAAATGGTTTATTTCATGCCTAAGCAATCGTAGGCAATCGGTCATAATCAATAATGTAAGTTCTGACTTAACCTCAGTTTCGTGTGAGATTCCACAAGGATCTGTCCTCGGACCTATACTATTCCTTAGATGGCATATGCTAATGCCGAAACATGTCTGTCGTAAAATTAAAAAGTGTTGTGTATTTTTTTAAATTTATTCCTTATTTATATCAACGATTTTTATCTTTGCTCTTTCTTGTAAACTTGAATTTCATTTGTTCGCAAATGATGCAAATTTGTTTTATAGACACCGAAATTTAGATACTTTAAAAGAAAATATAAACTCTGAAATAATTAATGTTCATTCGAGGCTGTGTGCAAACAAACTGTCCCTTAACATTGAAAAATCAAATTTTGTTCTCTTCCATTCAAGACAAAAAAAGTTTAAACTGACTTTGAGCTTACTTTAAACAACAAGAGCCTGAAACAAGAGTCGTCCATAAAATATTTAGAAATATTTATTGACTCTAGCCTTTCATGGAAAACTCGTGTTGAGTATATCTCAAAACAAATTAAAAGAAACAGGAATATTATGCAAGTTACGGTATTATGTTCAGATTGATGTCCTTGGAAATCTTTATTAAGCACTTATATATCCGCTTCTTACGTATGGATTACTTGCTTGGGGTAATACATACACAACAACTTTGCAACCAATCGTTATTTTACAGAAAAAGGCAATAACGATTAATAACATTTTCTTCATTTGACGCACATTCAAGTCCTCTGTTTAAAAAGCTTAAGCTCTTGAAAATTAACG
>JAOTRI020077368.1:0-2500 GCA_028564885.2 Zoanthus sanctaehelenae
CCAGTTATCTAGAAACTTTAAACAGTTCAGACCTTTGGAAAAATAAAATGAAGTTGAGAACGCTTCAATCGCGAAATGTAATGCCCTTTTTTCATATTTGCCTACTGAAATCGCGAAAATAAAACCCCACGAAATATTACCTCGCCAAAATCGCGAAATTAAGTACCCGCGAAATTAAGTACCAATAAGGTTTATGTTATTTTTCACACTTAAAAGATACTGCTGAAACTCTACACTTACGTTTTACACAAGTAATATAAACTTGAACTGGAACATTAAAGTGTACTTAACCCAACTTCAATACTTGGACTTTGAAATCTTTAGTATATCAGTAGGAAATTTGCGTAAATATTTTGAGATCACTGTAAAAATTGAATTTCCCGATCCCGTCCATATTTTAGTCAAATGCCTTTCATTTTCTACCTTGACCAAAAACTAGGAAAAATTGATTCAGATTCACTTAATTCGAATTCACATTCACTGGATTAAATAATCAATGAAGTTTTAGGAAGACATTTGCCTTGAAACACAGACACAACAAAATGGAGTAATTTAAAGGCCTAGGAGTGACATTTTCGGAAATGACGTCAGTTGTCAGTCGTCCTAATCTCTTGTTTTTCAGCGAGAAAACGCCGTCATAAACCATATCAACGTGAATTTTAAACTCAGATCAAAATTAAACGCTGTAACCGACTTATTTCATTTTTGTTTTAATCTATTCCACTGATGTTATTGCAGTTTTCACAACCCAAATATTAACATGAGGATTAGTTAGTTGCATTATTAACCAAAGCTGCTAAAGTGGACTGGTTATGAAAGCTAGCAAACTGCAACTAAGATTACAATGTTTCTTTGTTTCATTTTGTGTGCACTGTAATTGTTAGGATCTTTTGTTCTATTTGTGATAAACATTAGTTTATTGGTTGTTTGCTCATTTACATCTGAAAGCTTTTGTTATTTGTGCACTGTCAACGTCAAATATATTTCAATAGAGAAAATGAGAACAAAAGTTGTAACAAAGAAAGACACCAAGTTTTATAACCAGTCAATTCTATTAACTTTGTATTAACTAAAGAACCTTACCATGGTATTTAACTTTGTGATGCCTAGTCGATCAGCCAATAAACTTGCGTCCTCAGACCTGATGTACTGATGTTGCTTGAATGACTCCTCCAAATAGTATAACTGGACGGGACTGAATTTGGTTCTTTGCCGTCTTTTCTTACTTTTCAGAGCCTGGTGAATAACGTACAAATTTAAGCTAAATCCTTAACAATCTAAGTTGCCCATAAACTGCTGGATGCGCTTATCCCCAGCCGGATGTATAGAGTTTAAAAGCTGCAAGGGTTTAAAAGCAGAGGATAGTCTTTAACTCCCCCTAGACGGGACATTAATCAATCGCTCCCAGCAGACACTGAAGCCGAAAGTATGGAAAGCAGAGTTAACTCAGAAAGCTACGAAAATAATCCAATAACTAACCCCGTAAAATCAAAACCAGTTGTTTTACATTATCCACAGTACAGAGTATAGTTGAATTTTATCATATACATATCGAGATTAATTTATTAAAAAATCCAATTGTGATTAGTATATTTTCATTCGTTCATTGCTTGCAGTCAATCAGAAACTGCGTATATGGCTTTTTTCACGTGTGAGAAAAATGATACGTCAAATCAGAAACGACTTCAAACTTTAAACTGAACAATTAATAGCGTTAAAACTTATTCTTTAGACGATTTTGAAAACCTGTTTTACGCTCTTTCGCGTTCGTTTGTAAAATAATTATTTATTGATTAATAAAGTTTTTGTTTTAGCTTAAATGAAAAATCTCGATATGTATTTGACAGGGGTACGCAGCTTCCTCTGATTTTGCCGCTTTTTCCGTCACTCGTTGAATTTTCCTTTGATTTTCCAATAGAAACTACTTGAAAAACACGAATCTTGTAAAATCAAAACCGATTGTTTTAAGGTTGACCTACCACAGTACAGGGTATAATCGAATTTTACCTATTGATTAATTTTTTATTTATTTTTCTTTAGGGTATTTTCCTTTGAGTTCCAGTAAAAATTACGGGAAGAAAACTAACCCCGTAAAATAGGAATACTCTAATCATTTACGCAACCAAGAATTTTTGCAAAGTTTTCTTTCAGAATTCCTATTGAAATTTCGCGAGGAAAATTACTATAATGCCGCCATTATGGTGGTAGCCGGGAGGGTATATTCTTAAGAATGTCAGTTACACCTTCATAATTCCATTTTCTTTCGCTTCGTTAAGGAATCAAAAACATCTTTAGTAATTTATAATCAAGTCAATTACAACGTTAACAATAGAGAAACATTCCACTTGGGTCATACCGTCATTTATTTCAACGTTAGTAGCGTAAAAAGTTGGAGATATGGAAAAGTGGCCCAGCATGCAAAGTCAAACAAGAAAATCATATGCAGCGCGGGCTAATTAAGCAACAGCATATAAAAAAGGAGTGTTCTCAAGGAACCAAT
>JAOTRI020077368.1:7500-16576 GCA_028564885.2 Zoanthus sanctaehelenae
ATAGTGAAGTTTTCGGGATTTTGAGCTGTCTCCAGCGGGACCATCGGCCTTTTTCAGTTTTTGAAGTTTTGCTGTGTGGGAAAAGTTTTACGATACATACGCTCTATCTCCCAGTATCGAAATACATCATTGGCTTTATCAAGAATGCACGATTTAGTTAAGGTAAGAAAACGACAATATGGCGATTTAACTGGAACGTACATGCGGCTGTTTGAAGATTGAAAGTAGCAATAATCTCATACATTTTCATAAACAGATTCCAGATGTGCTCATTCGAAAGGTTGGGCTGCCTGTGGTCGAACGTTAATGGAGTCGAAACCAATTGTAGAATAGCACACAATTTGGGTATCCTGCTGATGAACAGTAACTGTTTTGCTTTCTTTTTCTCAGCAGCATTTATATAGTTATGTCTGTTCAGATATCTAGATCTATTAGTAATTTTCCCCCATACAGTAAGTTTCATTGGGTTGCTTGTGTGTATTCTTTTAGTAACCGTACGCATTTTGGGCTGCCTGTGCTCGCCCCAGTCATCTCAGGTAACTAACAATACGGCCTCGTTGGAAGGAGTGAATTTTGTTAGTTCATGTGCTATTTTCTTTGTTACAGTAGAGAGAAAAATTAGCATTATCCATTTGATTAGATATTGGAAGATTCACTTGGGAAGTTGAGAACTGAAGATATTATAACGGACTACAACAGTTGTCATTAACAGACTTTAGTGAGCTTGGCTGAATAGTTGTACATGTGGACCTGACCGTAACTTACGGTCTTTGAGAGATGACAAACGTCTTGCATTTATTGTTCTGTGAATATAAATTAAACAAATTTGTTGGTGCGGTTACAGTTACGTGTGCTCACCAATTATACGAAAGTGCCACGAAAGCAAGCTAAAGACTAAAGAGGTCTGGATTATGACCCCGAACTTCTCTGCAACCGACATTTCAAGATAATATTAACTATCATACTGCAACAGTACAGTCAGGAACAAACCGCTGTAGTTATTACTTGTTTACACAGGTGTCAGAATTTAAAGTTTTTGTATAGACGTTGAATTATTCACTGAATTACAGCTTTTGCTGAAACGCTCGTGAGATTTTTATGACAAAATTAATGCGATACTGATATTGACAAAGTACAGTATGGCAAGATTTTCGCTCAGAAAAACTGGAAAGCTAGTATTAGCGTCATTATGTATTGCTTTGATTTACTTCATGATGAGACAAAATAGGACAAGCCAAAATTTATCACCGGCTCATTTTGCTGATCATCATCCGAAACTTGGAGATATGAAAGTTATTGAAGAGTTTTGGGTACCCGAGAGAGGGAGAATGTTGTACAGTGGGGGACCGGGTGAGAATGGTGAACCAGTTGATACTAAGCCAGAGGAGACTGGAGAAAAGGATAAAGCATATTCGCTCTATGGATTTAATCAGTATATCAGTGACAAAATCGCTCTTGGTAGAAGTTTACCTGACACAAGGCATCCCACGTAAGTTTATATTATCATTATCATCATCATAATTTTATTTCGCCATTTTTCTTAATTTAAAAAATATACAATTATTTTACATAGATTAATGTATGACGATGTAACCTCTGGAAATCACCAAGCTTATAACTGAGGCCACCTCATATATCATGATATGTTAATAAAAACAGTGCTACAGTGCGGCCTACCCAATATATGCATTAATCATTTCAGTAAAAATTCTAGTAGTTTGTTTTTAAAGTTAGTAAAGGGCCATTCCATTTTATATGTACACCCCCCCTGTGGATGAGAATTTCAGAGGGGTCCCGACAGATTAGTGATTTTAGAAGGAAGAGAGTTCCAAATTTTGGGGCCTTGATAAAGAATTGTGAATTTTTTGAGGTTTGTTCGGCAATGATGCTTGTGATTTATTGGCTTTTCTGGTGCTGTAGTTATGAATTTGACAATTTGTATTACAAAAATTGGAAAACAATGGAGGCAGCAGGCTGTTGTGATAAGAATACATAATTCTGGCTATTTAAATCGTGTTGATTTGAAAAATATCTAAAATTTCTAATTTAGAAATAAAGGAGCAGAACATGCTCCATAGTCTGATTAATTAATTAGTATTATCTTATTAATCTATTTTGAAGTTCATAATGTACGTATTAAAGTTGAAAAACAAATTGTTCTTGGCATCTGCTACAAGTACCAGAGCTCTTTGCTAGCCTAGTGGTCTGTAGAGACGGCTCTTATCCCAGTTTTTGTAATATTAAGCAGATGAAAGTCCTTGATGCTGCTTTACTTCAGAACACCCTGCCATTCTTGCACATTCTTTGTTTTTAAAAAATATATGCACAGTAAAATCAAGAACAATAGTGGATGGGTATTCTGAAGTTGCTCCCTTGATTCTCTCTGGAGGTGACACTAATTCATCGCAAGTTAGCTCCCAGCAGACAGACACTGGTATTTATATTTGACCATGATAGAAATGCAAAGTCTTTCGTGCAATAACAGTTCACAAAATTGCATTTAAATATCATGGCTCTAAAATTTTGTAATAATTTATGAAATTAACCTGTTTTCACTTAAAGTTATGTATTTCTTCAAAAATCACTCATAAAATTAGAGTACAAATAACATTTTTCTTTTATTAGCTTGTTAGCCTAGTTGGTAAGGTGCCAGCCTGTGGGAAGCTTGGTATAATTCACTAGTCTCAGGGTCTTGAAATAATTGAGAAGAAAGTGCTGCCTTTGCTCTAACACCTGCAAACAGTTTGACTTTAGTGTCTTTTTGGATAAAGGCCCTCAGAGACTTCTGTGTTTATCTGTTTTGTATGTAATGTGAAAGTTCTCTGTCCATCTTCGAGTGTTAAAGTTGGTGTCCACAGGGGTTTCAAAATTATTTGAAGTAGGCGGCTGTGCCAAAAAAGTAGCCGGCTATGACTGTGATAGGCTGCGAGTCAAAAAAGTCGTGTCCGCGCATGCGTGTGAGTTGTGCATACCCCTGTATGGATATTTTTCAAGGAAATTTGAAATTGAGACAAATAAAAAGTTGCATTTCCCCTCTATTAACTATGGTTAAATAAACAAGAGATATAGTAACGCGTGTGCCTAGAAGATAAAAAAAATATTTGAGATTTTGTTTTCTTCTAGGCACACGCGTTACTACCTCTTGTTTATTGTATGCATCCATGGCAGAACAGCTTATAAAAAACTAAATGATGGTCAGTGTCAGTGGAGTACTGCATAGCGTACATAACTACTGTATACTTAGATTGTTACTTTTAAATTTAGGTAAGAGAGGTATTTCATTTTCCGCAGAAAATGAAAAATTAAATAAAGTAATATTTTTACAGTTACCAACTATGATTATTCATTTGAATTGATAGAATTTATTTTAAACAAGTAATACAAATCAACAAACCATAAAGTTTAACTTTAACTCTGTAACTGTAACAGTAAGTAACTCAACATTGTGCATGTAGACTATTACTATTGTCTCTTAATGAGTCTAAACAGAAAAAATAAATGAGTAATATATTATAAACTTTACTTAATCGCTTCATGAAAGAAGCCAGTGAAAAACATTTACATATTACTGTACAGAGCTTTTTTTACAACTTAAATTCTGTTTCCGTTGCTGCACTATTAAAGAATTCTTCGAGTACAAACTTCTTGTCTGCTTGTTAAATGTCCGAAAAAGACGTGGCTGAATTGATTAAATTACTAACAAAAAGGAAACATTTATCAAAATAATTTCTCATTCACTTACCTGGGGGACCTGTACTGGCTCGTGGCTTTTTGAAAAAACCAGCAAAATAAAGCGTATGTTTCTCAAACTTAAATAAGTGTTACATGAAGTCACTGCCTTTTTCTTTCTAGACCCGCTGCCATTTGTATAAACATGAAATTCAAGATGGCGATGAGAAAACGAAAAACAAAGAACATTTGTGGTTTGATTTTATATACACCAAATATTATCGCTTTTTCGACAGAAACTTGCCGGAAAGCAAACGAAATTAGGTCAAACTTATTTAATTTTGATATTTATATTAGGATTTAGTTTTTGAAATTAAATGGTGGAACTTAATATTAAACGAGTTGCTCTGTTTGTTCCTTTGTAATTTTTCCCGTGACAAGACGAAAGTAGCCGGTGGTAAAACGTAAAGTAGCCGGCCGCCGGCTTATTTTGAAACCCCTGCCGGCTTGAAGCTTTTTGTTTAAAGATGGATTCTTTGCTGCTATCTGTAACGCTTCCATGATCTTTCTTTCCCCCATTGTCGTGCAGGTATTATTACACGCCACGTAAAAGAATGAGTTGGGAATTGATTTAGGTGTTTTGCAGGTTTGGATAATTTGGCTTTGTCTTAATGCTCATTAATTCGAACGCTAAGATTTCTTTGTCTCGCCAATGTACTTTTCTCCGCAACTACGCTGTCCTTCGTAATGAAGATGGGATTTGTGGTAATTTTGGTCTTTTAACTTAAACATAGACTTTATTTTTCGTGTTTACCAAATGACTTCTATTTTGTATCAATGTTGTTTTTTTTTTGTTTTTTTTTAAACAAGTTATATATAACAAATTTTTACAGCCGTAATAATTTTATTCATTATGTACACTTGATCTTTAAAATTGTACTTGATTTCGAAGGACTTAAACTTACTTCATAATTCTACTTGCTGTAGTTTCCACAACCAACAAGAAATCGCCTTCAGGTGATAACTGAACACCATTTGCAAACTGAAGGCCATCGACCAATACCTCCACCTCTCCACTTCTTGGATAATATGCTAGGAGTCTTCCAGTCTTCTCACCCTCCATAATACTGTAACGATTGAACCGTCGCTGCCACTTTGAACTTGAATCAGTGAAATAAATCGTACCATCCCTCGCGATGTCTAGATCGTTAATAAACATCATTGGAACTCTGTTAACACCAGGCTTTGGGGGCACGATGGTACTGACTGTGCGTGCCTTAGGGTTCACCTCTAACAAGCCACCATATGCATCTGCCACAAACAGGTTTGAACCATACCTGTCAAATCGCATCCCTAACGGTCTACCGCAGTCAGGCTCTTGGTCATGCAACCCTTAAAGCCAACAATATATCATAATTCATTGTAAGTCATTCTCAAACTCATTAAAAATTCATCAAGTTAAAACAAAGGACCATGGTTTCAAAATGTGATCTCTCAATTAGCATATATTCTGATGATTTTATTTCTTCGTTTATTCCTTAATTTTATTTTGAATGGAGAAGGTATATCAAACACTCGAGACAGTGTTTCACAACATTTCCAAACACCTACAATTTCATCAAACATACTTTGCTGTACGTCTTATTCTCAACTCTCTTATCATTATGAAGAAATGTGATGAAACACTGTCACAAGTGTTTGATATTTTTTTTGAACAATTCAATCAATCATTTTAATTGGAAAAAATATTACAGATTGTAATATTATAAATATATGTATTTATTTATTACATTTAATACATATAAAACAATTGAGATAAAAATAAAATCATTACATAAAATGATACTAAGCACACAAGAAATACATTGTCAAGCAGATAGATCTATAGATAGCATATCAGTTTTAATGAGTCTTGAGACCAACAGAGCAAATTGCACTTGTCCCAAGTATGACGCAACAATTGTGATATTGCATTTGGAAATATATAAGTATCAACTTCTATATTTGCAAATATTCCCATCAGATAATTTGATTTAAGCAAATAATTTTACAATAATTGTTAATTGTTTTAGCAAAGAAATAAGATGGACTATGAGGAGGTTTTCAAGTAATGAAACTGATAAATCTTTAACTTACCACATGGGGAAGGTATGCCTGTTCTTACAACTTCAGCTATTTTATTGTCTAGAACCTTTACAATTCTACCATCTGATAGGCCTGTATACAATACACCTGCAACAACACAACATTGCCAGTTAGACTATCACTTCTATTAAACTGTAAAGCAACAAAAAAGTATAAATAATAATGACTAGTGAAGATTGATTATGATGATGATGATGATTAATGATTTTGATGATGATGATTATGATGATAATGATCATGACCATGATTATGATGACCATGATAAAGATTGTAACTGTGATAATGATGATGACAGTGATGATGATTATGATAATGATGACAAGGGTGATAACTGTGATAATGATGATTGGTAATGATTGAATGATGTTTAAAACTTTAAGTAGCAGGAAGGCATCTTGTTTAATAGATATATAGGTAATAATAATATATAATTTACATACTTTGAGATATATCACTAATAAAATTGTTTCTTTAGAAACACTGACACAGCTCACACTAGTTTATCGCTAGTTTTTTTTCCCTGAGGTATTTATCATATTTATCAGATACAAGAAAAAAAATTATACATTCAGTGGGAGGGAGATATATTGCCATGTCACATCTTCAGAAAAGAGCCTAGCAACAATTTGAGAGTGGCACTAACATGGAGACCTGAAGGGAGAAGAAGAAGAGGAAGACTAAAGAAGACCTTGAGGCGAGTGGCAGAGAAAGAGCTGAATTTGTTTGGTTGGAAGAGTTGCAGCAAAGTGGCTAAAGTGGCACAGAATAGAACAAAGTGGCTGGCAACATATAGGGCCTCAATCTCAACACTGAGGAGAAATGAGCAATTGTTGGATTTCATACCAGGAGAACCTAAGTACAAATTCCTTAATTCTCATATGTGCAAAAATATGACTAGTATAAAAAGAAAGACCACACTATGAATCCCAAAGTTTGATGTTAAACGGATGAACGGTTAATGAAATACAGCTGTTTTAGAATACAAGAACTGCTAAAGAAATGTATGGTGTCCAGACGCTATGTGAAGAACCATCCAGATACCATACATTTCTTTTATAGTAATTCTTGCATTTTAAAACAGCTGTATTTCGTTAACTGTTCATCAGTTTAACATAAAACTTTGGCATTTTGATATTCATGGGATGGTCTTTCCTTTTATACTAGTCATAAATTATTTTGAATGTATGAGAATTATGGGACTTTTACTCAGGCTCTCCCGGTATGAAATCCAGTAATGACGAACAATGAAAGGGAAGTAGGCTGGGTCCTAAATCCCCTACAATTGTTTTTACCTGAACTATCAAATGCAATGGATTCTGGCCCTGAGACTTCATCCATAAACAACCTTTCAGCTTCCCTTAGTTTTTCATTTGGTTCCAATACACCCTCAAACACTGGGAGTGGTTCAGAGCATCTGGTGTAATAAAAGAAAAACAAATATTATCAATGGTGACACTGGAGATAATCATACTCCATTTTTCATGCATCTCGGTACAGCTGATAATTATATCGGTGGTACTTGTAGCTAGTTTGCCATGGTCCTTGGTAAGAGGATGAAACATGTAACTAATAACCACAGGGTACCCAAGTAGACATGCATTTGGCTATAGGAGTCACACAGGGTACCCAAGAAGATGGTTGTTTTGAAAATGAAAACCAACTGGCAACATACGTAGATGCGATTGCTCTATGGATATTTATGTTTGCTGTAGCTATAGGAGTCTCACAGGGTACCCAAGAAGATGGTTGTTTTGAAAATGAAAACCAACTGGCAATATACTGAAAGAAGTGATTGCTCTATGGATACCTATGTTTGCTGTAGCTATAGGAGTCTCACAGGGCACCAAAGAAGACTGTTGTTTTGAAAATTAAAACTACAGTAACTGGCAACAAGTTATTTCAAACCACAGAAATAAAAACAAATGAAAAACAAATTTACCCTCAGAAATGATTATTGGTTCTTATACAAAAATTGTGTTCTATAAATAAACAAATTAATCCAAAACCCAAACTACCAACCTGTAGGCTATTGGGTCAATTGGCGATGGAAGAAGGCATAGAACTACCAACAAAATAGCCAAAACACCAAAAATAACCTTCATGCAGAGGCTACAAACTCCCGTCCTGTGTGAAAATATATAATTTATCATTATTAAAAACACAATATTATACATAAATAAACTATTGCTACATTTTTAACATAAAGGCCAAGTATTTTTTTTAAAAACTAGAGTCTGGAGCAAAAACACTAAATACAGTTTGGTATACCAAAAGGTCTAAGTAGCAGCAAATTATAAACATTTGCTTTAAGAAAGTACACAACACTATTAAATTTTAGTAGAGACATTTTTCGGCATTTACATATATGCCATTTTTAGTGTGGAGAAAGTGATACAATAATGACAATGTTTAAGTACAATATAGTAATGAAAATGTAAATTCTACACCATAAAAAAGAAATACTGACATTTGGACGTTTATCCTTTGTCAGAGTAAAGGAATACTATTCTAGATTTTAGTCTTTCGAAGGACTAACGTCCGAAACATCAGTAAGTATTTCTTTTTTACGGTGTAGAATTTACATTTTCATTGCTAATTAATTGTTTCTTTAGAAACACAGACGCAGCTCAAACTAGTTTACCGCTAGTCATTTTTCTATTTAAGTAGAATAGTAACATTACTAGTTATAGAATTAGTACAATAAAGAAACTAAAAAAAAAGTTTTAAATGTTTTACTTGTTTGTTAAGAGATGGCTTAATTGTAATTGAATGTAAATGGCTTCCTAAGCGGGGAAGGGGTGGCACTTTGGGGTAAAAAGGATAGGTATGATTGTCGAGAAAAGCGAAAACTTTTTGACCCTAAAAAATACCTCATAGCAAAAAGTGATCCCAATATAATATAAAATAACTTAAGATTTTTCTCTGAAAACCCCTAAAAATACTAAATTGCCAAGTTTGACTCTAAAAATATGTAATCATCCCTATTATACCAATATAGGGAGTACCCCATCCTGGGATGGTTTCCTTGATCCTTAAATCATATTCAATGGAGGACTGATCTAGTTTTTTAAAACTATTAAGAGAATTTAACAAAATATGGTAATTAGGTCACCAGGGTTCAAAATAACGATCTCAAATTTTGTTTCATTTTGTAAGCTCTTTTGTTTGGTCCAAAATTTTTGCCCGCTGTTTTCGAAGCCAGATAAAATATCCTGTTTGCAAAACGGTATAAACATAAGTAACCTACAAGACAACTGTGTTG
>JAOTRI020077447.1:0-16575 GCA_028564885.2 Zoanthus sanctaehelenae
TTAAACTTTGCATATGTTACCTTTTAGTAAACCGCTGACATGGCCGTGAGCGCTCGACCCAAGGCGCATAAATCCGATATCGCTAGCCATCTAGCTAGCTAGCCCACGAAATCGACTTTGTTCACGGTATTAGCGTGCGCCACAGGAAGCCCATTCGTCCAGAATAGTATGCCGCTCACTCGCTTCGCTCGCTCGCAGCAATTATCTATTCATGATATTTTATTAATATTTCATTTATCAGTTAGCAAGATAACTGTATTTTGGTAAGTATGTAGTTTCTGCTGACTTAGTAAATGTAGATGTAGATATGATATATGATGTGATATAATATGATATAATATGATATAATATTATAGATAACAATAAATGCATCCCAACGTATATAAATTACACTCACCTTGTGTACAGTCGATTTTAATGTTGTTGCCATCATAAAATTCTGCCGCACACTTTCCACAATAATTAATTCTACACCTTGCTTTTGGATGTGCTGGGCAAGAGGCTCGTTCACAGGGGTTCACTAAACACCTAAGCAGCGGGACTCCACCAGGACAAGCTAGTGTTAAATTTTGTTCCGTTAGTATCATACGAATTGTTAACAACTCTTGACTGAAAATCTTTATTGCCTTGAGATAAGTTATATGCCCTTATCAGAGCGTTCTCAATGGACGAAGAAACTGTAAGTTAGATACATTTTTAATGAGTATCCTCTTTTGAAAGATTAATATAAAGTAGAAACTAAAGTTAATAATTTGCTCAGAAATATATTTCTACTTGGATATTTGCATACAGTAGTTATGTTACGATTAAAACATGCCACCATATACACTGGGTTTGAATTACTTCGAGTATAAATACACCTTACTAGACTGCAAAAGCAAGCACATCCGTCACTACAGCATATTTGATTTGCATAAAACAACCGACATCGGATGAGGACTTGCTGAGACGCACACCAACATCTCCATTACCATCATCTACTGATTACCATTATCATCGTCGTCATCGTCATCATCATCGTCATCACCATTATCATCACCATTATCATCATCATCATCATCACAATGATCATCATCATCATTATCACAATTATCATCATCATCACAATTATCATCATCACAGTTATCATCATCATCATTACCATTATCATTACCATCATCATCATCATTACCATCATCATCACCATTATCATCATCATCACCATTATCATCATCATCACATTACATAATCATCATCATTATCATCACTATTATCATCATCATCACCACCATTATCATCATTTGCATTACCATCATCATCATCATTTGCATCACAATCTTAATCATCACCATAAACACTGGGTTTGAATAATTTTGAGTTGTTTTAAAATAAATTTGTCTTCGCCAATACCTTCTCTCACAGGATTTGTGCAGAAACGACCACAACCATTGCTACAGCACTTTTGATTTGGATCAACACAATCGTCATCGGATGAGCACTTGCTAAGGCACGCACCAAGCAACCCAGTGTGGGTTATAGCAGCACAAAATCCTGGCCTTGTCCCTGAGACTGAACGGGATTGTCAACATAAGTTGGTAACATACGCATCCCACAGGCTGTTTGCACCGCTACTTCGAACATACAGAGTCTGATAGCTTATTGAGTAATGATTTGATCAAGCTGTTATCATTAATCAAACTCTCATCCAATACATTCATTTTGAAATATGACGTCCAGCGAGAGGTCAAAACGTCAAATCTATACGTATATCTCTAGCATCTTTTGGTAAAAAATTCGTTTGTATAGCAACTAAATAAAGAATACAACGTTGAGTTGTACTGCTTCAGTTTTTAACCGGGACGATCAATCATCACATTTGTACTTTAACTCTTACGTTCTAATAATTTACAACTGATAAACCTATTCATAAAGAATAACGTCATACTCAATCGAAAGTTCTCATAAAACAGCAACATTTTTGGTAGCCCTAACATTTTAAATCACTTTATTGTGTAGTGGGTGATAAAATAGCAGTGAACATAGAAGTTTTCAAATGTTAGACAGCTTTTTACAGTCAATGAAGAAGGAAACATATAAGTGCCTTTTAAACGCCTTGTATTTAGTTGGTAAGGTACCAGTTTATTGTGCGGGTGGATCAGGCTTGACTCCAAGCTCTAACATGCGGTTGGACATTCATTATCTATCATCATTATCATTATCATCAACATCAATCATCGTCATCATCATCATCACCACCATTATCATTATCTATCATCATCATTATCATTAACATCAATCATTGTCATCATCATCATCATTATCATCATCATCACCAACATTATCATTACCTATCATCATCATTATCATTAACATCAATCATTGTCATCATCATTATCATCATTATCACCACCATTATCATTATCTATCATCATCATTATCATTAACATCAATCATTATCATCATCTATAATCATCATCATCATCATCATCATTATTATCATCAACATCAATAATCGTCATCATCATTATCATTATCATCATCAAGAGCATCATTAACATCATTATCATCATCATCAACATCATCATTATCATCAACAACAACACAATTCTTGCAGACCAGCCTGCTACTTCGTATTCGTAAAGCAATATTCTATTTCAGCACATGCCAAGGAAATATTGGCATGCTATTTGAATTCTAGTCAAAACATGTAATGAGTATGTTAGTCTATGGGATTATAAGATTTGAAATAGTATACTTTATCTTAAATAGCATTAGATCGTGCAAAAATTAAAACAAAACATAGATTTTTGTAAAATTATTTTGTCAATGATGTCACCGTAGAAAACGAACTCACCTTGGAAAATTGGATCTTGGCAAGTATGACCACACCCATTGGAGCAGCATTTTTGGTTACCATGGCAATCGGCATCCAATGAACAGCTTTCAACACAAGTACCTGCAGCTGCTGGAAGTGGACATGAACCCGGTTTGGCAGGCATAGGATTACACTTGCAAATATCACAACCATCCATGCCCTTTTGGTAGCCAAGGTAACAGAAAAGGTTACAACCAACTGGCCGACAAGCTACAGAAGACAAACAGCGTTGTTAGCACTTGCATTTTAGTACAACATGCAACTTGACCCTTTGTTTTCATGAAAGGATTGTGGTCATCAGTTTCAAACGATGTGAAATGCATAATCATTTTCTTCACCATCTTCACCAATCATCACCATCATCATCATCATCATCAGCATCATCATCATCATCATCATCATCACAATCACAATCACCACAACCAGCACCATCGCCATCACAATCATCATCGCCATCACAATCATCATCACCATCACCAGTGAGCGACATGATACAAAAATAAGTGAATAAAAAAGATATCTGGACCTTGCCATGCCATAATTGGTTCATTATGTACCGATTAGGATAAAGATACACACACAAAAAAGAAAAATTACGCCTACTATGAATTCCTTCAAGTGTAGATTGAGCTCTTCAAGCGAAAATATCTCTGGTTCTTCTATAACATTCCATTTCTGTATCAAGAAGGATTTGAACAAAGAAATATCTTGTCTAATTTTTGGAAGAGTTTTGGTTTTCATTTTGGTCTAAAAATATTTAGTTTCTTCACTCTTTCCATTTCTTTGCTCGGGAACGTAATGTCAGCAAAAATGCTGTATCCGACATTTTGTTGGTCCCTTTATAGTGTTTCATCAACTGGTTCTAAAGTAAACAAAGTTCGGGTCAGTGAAAGTTATTCTACTTTTAAGGTCACAAAATGACAGGTTTCTTTAAAGTTTTTCATCATTTGATTCAAAAAGTACCAGATTGGGTATTGAAATACAAAAAAATCATTAGAAACGCTACCCTTAAGAACATAAAATGAATGGTTTCTTGATAAGATTTCACAGTCTGTTTCAAAAATCAAAATAAAAGATGAAAGGTCCCTTTATACTTTTTTATTATCTGGTTCAAAATTTGTAGAACTTTGGTAAATCTTTTTTGGATGAAAAGTAATTACCTTTTCTTGAGCAGTCCGGCCGTCCGAAGCGAACTCGAGTTCCAGCTATTTCTGTACCAGTATTGTCCACACACCAGCAATAACCCGTGGAGCCCCAACACTGTGTCTGGTTGAACTCGCCAGTAGGTGTACAGAATGGTACGAATGCTCCAACTAATGGTCGAGAAGCTAAAACGCGAAAAAACAGGATTAGTTTAAATAGTCGTTACAAAAAAAATGCACTTTGACAGTTCGTATATACTTAAGGTTATTCTTTACCATTTTAGCCCGCCCTGATACACAGAATCAAAACTTCTCGTGTATTTTAAAACTGCTTTGTGGAAGAAAGGTCCCCAAAAACGGTTTCCAATTTGTTAAACACTTTTCCTGCGATGTAATATAACAGAAAATTTAGTGTGTATATAAGGCTCTCACCAGCGTTAGAGCATTTCATCAAGTTTTATAGATCTACAGCTAGACGTTTCTAACAGAAATAAATGTGGTGAAAGTGTTACTTTATAATACAAGACTGTGCACCATTGTCTAAAAGATCGATATATGACTCAAATATAAAAGTGACCGAATGTGCTCAAGAAAGGAGGCCCGTTTTATCAAATGGTGGAGATAGCCGATTTCAAAAAAAAAAATTCTTTATTTAACAACATTTTTATGAACTTAAAAAATGAATAACAAATTCAAACTTACAACTTCCAAGTGCTAAAGATCTCTGCTGTTGGCAGGGAGTCAAAGCTGAAAAAAAGGAAATTAAGTTGCAAAACTGGCAGGAACTTCCAAACCTTTTTGGTTATAAATAAAAGTAAAGGTAGTTATTGTAATGATAGACGTTGGTGACAATGTTGATGATAAAGTAGGTAACGATTATGAATAAAAAACGATGGTGATTCAGACGATGATGATGATAATGGTGATGATGATGGTGATGATGCTGTTGGAGATGAAGGTGATAATGGTGAAAAAGATGGTGGTGATGATGGTGATGGTGATAATGATGCTGATAGTGATAATGATGATGGTGATAATGATAGTGATGATGGTGATAATGATGATATAGATGGTGGTGATGGTGCTGATGATGGTGATGATGGTGGTGATGATGGTGGATATGATGAAGGTGATAATGGTGATAAGGATGGTGGTGATGGTGATGATGATGGTAATGATGATGGTGGTGATGATGGTGGATATGATGAAGGTGATAACTGTGATAAAGATGGTGGTGATGGTGATGATGATGATGATGGTGATGATGATGGTAATGATGATGGTGGAGATGATGAAGGTGATAATGGTGATAAAGATGGTGATGATGATGATGATGATGATGGTGATGGTGATGGTGATGATGATGGTGGTAATGATGGTGATTATGGTAACGGTGATGATGGTTATGATGATGATGATGATGATGATGGTGATAATGATGATGATGATGGTGATAATGATGGTGATGATGGTGGTTATGGTAATGATGATATGATCGTGGTGATAATGGTGTTGATGACGGCTGTAACTACGACGGCAAGGATATTGACGGTAAAAATTATGATAACGAGTTGTTTATGATAACCTACGACAATGACGGTATTAATGCTGATTATGAAAAACAAAATGTCAATCACTGTCGTGGTTACAAAAAAGACCCCGTCCTCGTTTGATGTTCCTCATGGCAAAGTTAACGGTGGTGCTAATGGTGAACGTAAAGGAACTGGCCATGACAAGGAATAAAAACATATTATACTGAAAACTAGGATAATGAAGACAATGACTATAGTTACAAAAATGAATATATCAACTATACTTCTAAAATTTTGTCAATTTTTGTTGCCTATTTTCCCGCCTTAATGACAGTGTCGAGATTCTGTTCAGTATGTGTTTCTGCAAATCAGTGCACTTATTATAAAATAAGTACGATTGGGAACAACAAGTGTGATCACGTGTTAAAATTCCAAACGCAGTCTTACATGTCTTTCATAAGTTTTAAGCCATGTTAAAACTAATATCTAAAATCTAAGACTTTGGCTCCATAGCAGAAGGGTTAAGATGAGTTCTTTCTCTGCTCTTAAGCAGTGCCCGAAAAACTGAAGAAGTTGACGCATAGGGCAAGAGGAAGCTGATAAACTAGCAAGGCATACCTTGGAGATAAGTGTCTCTGCTTTTATTTGTTTGTTGGCTCTAGATTTAAAAATCATTAGGCTCCGAGAAGGAAACATAAGATTGAGTTCAGGGCTACTCCGTCACCACAAATTCTACACTAATAAAGATCACGATTTCAATAGATATTAATAAATTTTCAACCTCGAATACTGCGTTTCTAGCGTTCTGATTGGTTCACTCAATCTCGGTTATGAGCTCATATACGGAATAACCATACATGGAAACTAACTAACAATGTCGGTTATCAATTTATTAAAAAATTCTTGTCATTTTGTTAGAATTTGCGCTTGTTGAAAATGAGATGAATATAGCCAACTCGGCACTACGCACCTCGTTGGCTATTTACCATCTCATATCCAACGCGCGCTCTTGGAATAATTGTCAAACAATAACGTGGAATTGGTACTGTAGATGATACCATCCTACGAATTAAAATAATATTTTTTCCCTTTTAAGTCAGGCTTCACATGGATAACTAATTCCAAGTCACACAAACCAGCAACTGGTTACTAATTTCAGCTCACCATTCTCTTTATCACCAGAAGAGCAGTTGGGCTTAGCCCTTTGTCGAGTGTTATTTTTCTCTCTGCCATCCTTGTCGACGCACCAACAATACCCTTCGTAACACTGCATAGATTTAAAGCTTCCATCCTCTGCACATTGAGGCACAAAATGTCCCAATAACCCTTGGGTCCTTCTATTTTCAAACTGACATGGTGTTAGACCTATAGATATCATATCAACTTTTAAAACAATAATAATAATAATAATTAAAAATCTAAAAACAACTGTGACAAAAAGAAAATATTAACAACTATTGGTTAATTAAAGGTTAGTTACTGGAAGTGAGCAGTTTGTTTACATATAGAACCTACGAACTAAAAGTAACTAGCCCTTTTAATAAGCAAGCTGAGTTCACTGCATTGCAAGGGACGCCTTACACAACGATAAGTACATAATTAAAATTACATATTAAGTTCAAATAAAAAAACACAGAAATAACAAAAAGTCGTTCAAGAAAAATGATTTTAAAAAGATAGATCTCTTAAAAATAAATGCGAAGAAAATAATTTACAAAGCAAATGTGAAACAAAGCTTTTACTGAAATTTGTCAAAAGCTGAAATTAAATTGCAAATTAAAATCAGCAAATATATACCTTGTTTTAGATTTTATCAGCATGTCCTTTGGAAAGTTGATTCAATGTTTTAATAAAACTGAGGATTTTAATAAAACTTGAGGATTTCTTGTCAAAACAAATCAGAAATCTGTATATTTTCGCACTGGCAACCAATTACAACAATTGAAAATCCGGTATTCAGTAAAGTTCGCAAATAGATTGAATTCCAGTTTTAAAAAATCCAACTGAGAAGCTGTTTAAAAACGTGTGTTCTCTGATTTATCGAGCGGGTAAACTGATCGATTTTGAAAACATCCCCTTGTACAAGTCGAGTACCGGACAGGGAACATTCCACTACCGCATGGTGCACATTTGGAACAATCTAGATAGCACTCTTAAAACTGCAAAATCGATTTCTACTTTTAAATTTTATCTGAAAAATAAATTACTTACTGTCTTTTTAAATAGCACGTTAGGATAGTATTTTAGTATCTTATTAGTATCTTATTTTATCTTAATTTAAATATGCATATTGTATAGTACGTAGTGAGAATATTTATTATGAGATTAATTCTTAAATAGGTATGTTTATATTGCTTTTGTTTACCGCATTCTTTCCTTTAATCGAATTGTTAACTATTTCTCTTATCTTAATTAGTCGCATTGTCACTGAAAAGCCCCTCCGGAGGAGCGTCAATAAACTATTGTATTGTATTGTATTGTATTGTATTGTAAACTGAAGCTAATTTGTGTCACTGCAAAGGTCTGGAACTAAAAAGGTCGCTGGCATTTTGTAAAAAGCAATTTATTGATAAAAACCCAGTTGTCATTCATTTTCATTTCATTTGTTTATTTCATGCTCGTCTACATTTTAACAGGGTATACGAGAATTACATAAATTCATATATAACAAAGTAACATACATAAAAAAATGTACACACAAAATCTAAAACTGCATATTTATAAAATGTCAGGATAAGACAGAAAAATAGGATGAAAACGTAAAACGTGAGAGGAGTATGGGGCATCTTAGGAGCAGGGCTAATCTAGAGAATACCCCACACTTTCGGGTTTATTGAACTAAGATGTAGCCACATTCATCATTCCGAGTGAAAATTTTTTCTACGAGTAAATGGTAGATCATAGCAAGGAACTATTACATTCATTTGTTTATTTTAAGTTTGAGAGCTTAGATATACTAACTTTTTATAACATGTTTATGTTTTAATAAACCAGTTAATATACGAATCAATCATATACCTTCGCACAGAATTCTTAAAACAAGAAACCGTTTTGAACAATTTGATTTCTGTTGAAAGCTTTTTCAAAAATAGGGGCCAGTATACTTAATTTATCTTTTCCCATACTGATTAGTATTCCAACAAGTCATAGATATTTTTAAAGGAAACTTGGTGTGTATGATAAGGGTGTTTTTCATATAATGGCTCAAAGAAATTGTTAAAACTGGGTGGCAAAAGATTATTTTGCCAAAGCATAACAAACTTTAAGGTGTGAAACACAATTATGTCCGAGAAATTAAGTAGTTTTAATTTAGTGCTTTAGAAATTGGTTCAATATGAGAGTTTAGGTCATTATATGTCATGAATTTTATGGCTTTTTTTGGCAAAGTTACAAGAGGCTTGAGATCAACCCATCAACCCATGCAATGTCACCGGCCTTTTGTTATGGCAGAGCTGATAATTTTTTTTTGGTTTTAGCAGGATGGTACACACGAAGGAGGGAAAGAATCTCAAGCACAGGTAATCAGTGAACTCTTGTTTCCGATTGAATTAATAGCTGTTCGAACCAGTGGTCTACTGTCAGAAATAGTTAATATATATAGATTACTTCATGGCTGGTGAACACTTACGATATTTATTCACGAGTGGTGAAGATTCGCCCTAACGAACGAGTGAGTGCAGCCAATAGATGTCCTGATACAAGTGAATCAACCCTGACGTATTTTTTTATTATATAAGTACTGAGATAATATATATATACACAATGCAAAAACAAAAAAATAAAAAAAAACGAATGCAAAAAGTTTTTGACAGAATTAAGTTTAATATGTCTTTAATTCCACAAAACGTATAAAAAATTTACACTAATTTAATTCTTTGTTTAGATATTATAAAAGCGGTATGGAATTATATCAAAATAAAACTGCCAATACTGCTGAAAATTAAGGTGCTTTGATTTTAAAATGTTGGAAAGTGCTTACAATGTACGGCAAACACACAACTGACGATTGTTTCAAAACTATCCAAAAACGTAAAAAAAAACTGCAATCTGAAACTAAACTACTAGTAGCCATTCTAGTTAGAATCCGAGGCAAGAACTCAAATTCTTCTTTTCCTTTTTTGACGATTCCTACAGTGCTTCTGCAACTGCATGATGACAGACAATTTTTATAGTAATGTTTGTAAATCCACCTTGATTGGAAGTTCTCGAGAGTAAAGACAACTCATGCTGTCTTCGCGGCTTTGTTTGAATTGTGTGAATACGCTTTCTTCAATGAGTTTTTTGTTAGAGTTCACTTCTCTTTCTCGAGTAGCTGAGCATCTTAAATCCTGAGACATTTTCATCGGCTGATCTTAAATAATTAGTGACACTACATATGTTTTTGTGTCCTGAAAGTTGAATTATGTGTTGAGAAAGGACATTGTTTGACAGCATCTGTGGCATGGTCAGTTGAGTGCGATGGTGAATCTCTTCTCTTTTCACCGTTTCTTGTTTATGATACTAGAAATTTTTCTAAAAGAGCAGCATTCTGTAGTGTTTTTTTGACTTGCTATAAATTCGTCAACAGATACTTGAACAAATCTTAAAGGACCCGACACAGCCATTGAATCCGCTGTTAGCAGAGAGATAAACTCTGAAGGCAGAAGGCAGAAAAGCTCGTTATGACTTATTATTAGTGAAAAAAAAATCGTATCTGCGCTATGATTGGCCATACGATATATTTCACACGTGATTTGCAAGTGGATATATCTCAGTACTTTAAGAATAATAAACACCTATTCGAGTTCTCATGCTTGTCTTTGTAAAACAAAAGTTCAAACTAAGACAATTGCCAGTCTGCATTCATTGCACCATAGCACTATGAATATGTGTTTTTTTCTCGTGTGCTCTTACTCCCCTGTGCAACGGTAACAGAAAATGATGTTTTTTTGTACCTTTTAAAGCTATTAAGTCATTTTGCTTGTCGTAACAACTAGAAGCGATTAGTGCTATTCACTTAACTTCTGAACCAGTTGATGGAAACCTACAAAGTGACCCTTCAATTTGATTTTCTTAAAGAGTAGAAACGATTTTATGTCATTTACTCAGTATCCACTGGTAAAAAAATACCCAATTGAGTATCCATTTTCTTTGTCTTGATTCATTCAAAGTTGTTAACCATAACGGATCATACTAACATTTAGAGATGCTAGATATGCTAACACTTCAGGTCCTGAACAGAATGTTACAAAATAATAATTAGTAAATAGAAGTATTTAATAGTTTTAAGTTAACAGTTAAAACTCCTTTAAATGGATACTTAGCTGGTTATATAAAAAGTGTGGTGATCATTGTGGACAAAGCATTCACTGATTTTTGCATATCCAGAATCTATTAGCACTGCACGATTCTGTGATTTGATCCATTCATTTGTTTCATATCAAGTACCTTTTACCAATACATGTTTCTGTGATCTGATCCATTCATTGATTTCATATCAAGTACCTATTACCAATACACGTTTCTGTGATCTGATCCATTCATTAATTTTATATCCAAAAAATATTACCAATGCACGATGCTGTGATTTGATCCATTCATTGGTTTCAAATCCTGAACCTATTACCAATACACGTTTCTGTGATCTGATCCATTCATTGATTTCATAACCAAAACATATTACCAATGCACGATGCTGTGATCTGATCCACTCATTGGTTTCAAATACTGAACCTATTACTAATACACGTTTCTGTGATCTGATCAATTCAAGCTAAGCTAAGCTAAATCTTTCCCGAGCGTTGTGGCTCATTGGAGCCACTCCTTATCTCCAGTTTCTGTTATAGTAAGTAAGTAAGAATCTCCATTTACCAAGCTTACAAGGATGGAAAGTTGAGTTAGCTTTTGGGAAAATGAATGTCACACAATTTTTCAAATCTCAGTAGCGCCAGGGATTGAACCTTGAAGGACCACGGTCTCCCAGGCGTGGCAGAGCGTGGTTTGTTTATGTTTTGGTTTGTTTTGTTTAGTGATCACTGAGTGGAATGGATTATGTTACACTAACTTTGAGACGTGACACACGCGAAACAACAACAATGAAGATCTGCCACGAAGGCACAGTGAGAAAGAAAATTTTGGTTTGATCTTAGATGTTGAATAAAATAAAGATTTAGGTGAAGAAGATTCTGGTGAAGATTCAGCTGTGGAGAATGAAAATATTAGGAAAAATATATATGGTTCAATCATCTGCGAAGAGCAAGAAGAGAGTTCCTAATTTTTAAAATATTAAAGCGGTAGGGGAGGAAGGTGAAGCCAAAGGATCAAGAGCTGCATCTTCACCTGTGGTAAGGCTACAAATTCGACTTCGTATTCGAAATTGTCGTATACGACACATCAGCAAGATAACCCGCAAATGAATTTCAAAATGCTAAACATGCTAATGCATCACAACGGCAAGATCTCAACGGCGTAGAAGTAGTCAAGGGCTTTCTCTGATGTAAATGTTAAATACCAGAATTGAAAAAAAAAACTCGTTAGAAGCACAAATGAAGATGGAAGTCATGAAATGAAGTTTTAGATAATTAGAGGAACATTCACTAACCAATGACAGGAGAAAATTGAACATCCAACCTCTGGTGTTTAGCCGCTTTACTCTTTCCCGGGATTGTTCAGGCTCTAGCAAAATATGGTGGAACTCTCCAAAAAGGCAAAGCCAGTGTGTTTCTTTTTTTCCAAGCCTGGTGAACCGACTTTCTTAGTCTAATTCTAACACTGGCCTCCTTTGAACAAGGACGAGCTCGCTTTTTCGGATGACCAGACATGATAACATTCGGGAAAATGATCTAAAAATGAAAAGCTGTTGCTTCTAATTTTTGCAAAACCTGACTTTAAGCTGTTAAAATTAAACTAGTACTCTCATGAACTGAAATACAAAAATACATTCGATAGATTAAAATAGATTTTAAAGTCAAATATTAATATTTTTAAGACATGAAGGCTTGATTTGCGAATCCCTGATCGGTGTTTCGAAGCAGAAAACGTACTCTAAAGTAGAAAAAATTGGACCTCTTGGATCACCTACGGTTAACCCTATACTCCGTAATTTGCTATGTTGCCAGCATGGTGAGTCTTGGTGATATAGTGGTTATCACGCCTGACTAGAATCCAGGAGACGTGGGTTTGAGTCCCGGTCACGGCATTTCATTGTTTTTTTCCAAACAGTATGTCGAAGGTAAATATTAAAGTTGCTAGGCAACACCGAGTGATCCTGATTTCAAAGTCGTCAGATATTTTTGAAATAAAGCAATTTAGCGGCACCCGAAACTCACTCTCGACCCAGGTGAGGTGACTGCAGTCCTTTAAACATTGCAGCTTGAAATAGAAATCTTTTCGAAAAAAACAGCTTTTATAATTTTCAGGTTTTAAGGTTACCATAACTTCTCAGGAGTATTGTGGTTAAGAAAGATACAGCGCATCTGTTTTAAATGGTAGATACCTAAACTTTTTGGTGTCTCTGGCTTTGCATACATAGTCCGCCCACAAGAGATTGATATAGATCAAAGCCAGGCAGCACTTAATGAATTTATACTTCTTGCAACTAGAAGTTTCTACTAGAAAGTGAAGGGCTGCGAGCTGATGTGAATGTGTTTCATTATAAAATTATACAAGACAGTGAAAAATAAACGGTATCTGGAAAAGCATTGTTCTTCTTTATCTAGAATCATTTGTAAATTAAAGCGGTCAGTCACGTGATCTGTAAAATAAATGAATAAATAATAATAATATTAATAATACTTTATTTAACGTCAACTACGAAGGAAGGGGTTGCCCATTCTACCTGGCCAGAGGCTGTTTAATTGCTCGACGGCTCAGACCTTGGCGTGAAAGTCGAATTTGGTGAGGAAGGGAAACCGGAATACCTCGGAGGCAGATTGAGATCGACAAATCTCAGCCCACATACCGAGCCCAGGGATCGATCCCTGGTCGTAGAGGTGGGAGACATGACAGATGACCACTATGCCAACCTGATTTCCCTAAACCGTGTCCTACGCACGTGGTTGAAACTTAACTGACCGTAAAACTACCTTTTCACAAAATCATCCATAAATCGCCAGCCAGCCCGTCCGATAGTCAAGTTTGGAGTGGCTGATTGACCACAGGTAGCCCGTCAAGTTTTGTGTTGCTGCGTTCTCTCTACGCTCGCTTTCAGCAATAGTTCAGACCACTTTCCCTGCCAGTCTGCAAAATTCAGACAACCTCTGAAGGTTGTGTCTAAATTCTGTTTGCCTTGCATTGTCATGTTAGTCAAATTAGAAAATTTTTACTTCCGCCTGAAAGAAAACTCCTTTTTTACCAATAGTTGTTTTACTTTGAAGATTACAGCTTTTTCTTTACCTTTGCTCCAAAATAGAAACATTTTGTAAAATTGTCTATCGGTAAGTATATGGTAACCTGAACGGGAGTTGTGTTTTTTTGTTTTATTTTTTACATTCATGCAAATATATATAAGTTCTCTCTTCAGGGCTTTTCAGATCTTGTTTACAAATATATACAGTGAAGGTCAGACAGTTGAGGGTCTTAGAAAGTCCACGCGAGCCGCTTACTGCAAACATTAAGGTGCTATTGGAAGTCGATAAGAAGTGTCCGGAGTGTAAGGAACACAAACAGATCACAACATCGGGAGCTCTAAACTGTTCTTTGCAAGAAGTGTGCGGCTCGAGAGACTGGACCTACGGTTTAACGTCCTTTTCTGAGAAAACTTGATAATCTAACCATTTGCTAATATAGAAGCAAAGACAACATCTTATTTTCATTCAGACCTTGAATGAAGGCCCGGCTGGGAATCCAATTATTGTTACCACTGGGATGATAGATACATGAATTCACTGCAGTTGTAAAGATGGTTAATTACGTTGTTCATCACATAGCAATCGCATTTACCCTTATACTTTATACTTTAGCTTGTTGTATAGAATTATCAACAGAATTGTTTAACAATATTTTACAATATCAAATTCTCAATATCATTTTGTCTTACTCAAGCGCTCTTTTGTTATACTTTTGACAGCTTGAAGCAGTCAAGAAAGAGCTTGAAAAGCTAGAAGATCAACTTACTCAAGCGATCCAGAGTAAAAACGAATTTGAACACAGTTTTAGGTTTGTTGATGGTAAATTTTCAGTTAATCTGTAGGAAGATACATTTGATTGGTCAAAAACCTTATTTCTTCATTTAATTGAATGATTAATTGATGCATGGTAAAGTGCCAGTTAAACTGTAGGAAGATACATTTGATTGATCAAAAACCCTATTTCTTCATTGTATTGAATGATGAATTGATGGTAAATTGTCAGTTAATCTGTAGAAAGATACATTTGATTGGTCAAAAACCTTATTTCTTCATTTTATTGAATAATAAATTGATGGTAAATTGTCAGTTAATCTGTAGAAAGATACATTTGATTGGTCAAAAACCTTATTTCTTCATTGTATTGAATAATAAATTGATGGTAAATTGTCAGTTAATCTGTAGGAAGATACATTTGAATGGTCAAAAACCTTATTTCTTCATTGTATTGAATAATAAATTGATGGTAAATTGTCAGTTAATCTGTAAAAAGATACATTTGAATGGTCAAAAACCTTATTTCTTCATTGTATTGAATGTGAGTAACAATAGAAACAATCAAAAGTTCAACCTTTCTCTTCATTCTAAAGAAACATTTTTACTGGTTTTAAAATATGAACTTACGGAGCACAAAAACTTTCGTTTGGTAAAATTGTAAATAGTTTCTAATTTGTTTTTACCTTTATAAATAAATACGAACTGTTTTTGAACCTATTGGATAACGGTTACTTCGAAGGTTTGTGTGTTTAGGAAACTAGTTTGAGTTCGGGTTTGAATTGTTGTGAACTTGTGCCCAGTATCCGTGAGTCGTCTTATTGAAACTTTTGATTAAAGATGAAACTTTCCTTAAGAATTCTTCTTTATTAGTATCAGAAAATAATGGTAATGGAAGAGGATATTCGGGAAAAAAGAAACAAAAAGACAATTTGTTTCCCCTGTTCACTTTCGACCTGGTTTATCACTCAGTTAGGGAGCATGGTGCCGGCCGTTGGGTTTGTTATTAATTTAGTTCATTTTTACAGGGTTGCTACAGTGAAAGTTGACAAGTTAAACAAGGACGTTGAAATAAAGGTATGTTTCATTTGTTTCAAAGATCGCTACACCATTCTATGGCTTAACCTCTTGTCTATCAAGAACGGTCTCAAGAACATATAAATTTTCTCAAGACAAACCAATCTTTGTGAATCTGTTAGCTTGCCATTTAATCTGGTAGCTGTCACCTAAGTTCTTGTTATACTTCAGCCATGTAAAATTGTGAAGGTAACTGCTTATGTACGTTGCTTCTCAGAAGCTATTGTTTTAAATTTCTTAAAAGTGTTTGGACAAAAAATTCAGTGAATTATGCTACGAAAAAACTAGTCGTGCTTTGTTAGTAAGTATCTATTGACGTGATCACTGAATAATATTAAATTTCAACCTCGAATATTGAGTTTCTAGCGTTCTGATTGGTTCACTCAATCTCGGTCAACAGCTCATGCACCGAATGACCATATATGGAAACTAACTGTGTAAAATGTTGCTCGGCTGAAAAATACAACAATAAGATTTATTGGCGGTTTTGAAGTATCAAAAGGTTTGGAAAGCTCTTGAAATTGAATATTACAGTTATTCCATTCCCGCTTGTTGGATATGAGATGATTATAGCCAACTTGCTTTGAATATTACAATTATTCCATTCGCGCTTGTTGGATATGAGATGATTATAGCCAACTTGCTTTGAATATTACAGTTATTCCATTCCCGCTTGTTGGATATGAGATGATTATAGCCAACTTGCTTTAAATATTACAATTATTCCATTCGCGCTTGTTGGATATGAGATGATTATAGCCAACTTGCTTTGAATATTACAATTATTCCATTCGTGCTTGTTGGATATGAGATGATTATAGCCAACTTGCTTTGAATATTACAATTATTCCATTCGCGCTTGTTGGATATGA
>JAOTRI020077532.1:0-16573 GCA_028564885.2 Zoanthus sanctaehelenae
TGGTTTATCGGCACAATAAACCACAGTTTTTCAACCAATCACAGCGCGCGTACTATTTTGGTTATTTTATAAATAACGATAATGATAATCTGTGATGGTCCGGCTGGGAATCGATCCCGCGCCTCCCGCACGAAAGACTGGCAGCTAACTAACTAGCTAACCAGCTGGCGGCGGATTTTTTTTATAAGACCCTGGAAACGAGGTTGAAACCATCTCGTCCCCGCCGGAGCCCAATGTTTTTCTTAGCCGGCGAAGCCTTCGCACGATAAAAAATATAGTAAGAAAGGCTAGCTCCGCATGCTAAGAAAAATATTGGGCTCTGGGGACGAGATTGAGTTAAAACCTAAAAATAGAAAGTTTTAGTGGAAAGATCCAGTTTTTGTCAATTACTCCTGTTAATGAATACAAAAATCAATCAAAATACTTCATCATCATCGTGCTAAATTGCGCTTCTTAGCTTCATTGGACATCATTATTAACAACACAAGTGCGCATGTGTAAAGTAAAAACTAAAACCAGATTCGAGCAGGTTTTCTGTTCACTAGACAATTTATTCTTCATAAATAAAGCTATCTAAATCCTTTACGAGCCGAGTCACTCATGGGACGGCGCTTTGAATTGAATTAAATATTTTCCATTTTAGGTCATACTGACAGTTTTATACAAGTTGTTCCTCCGCCAACTTTGAAAATGTTTGACGACAAATTTAAGCATTTTATGTGTTTGTTTAGGAAGAGCTTTTGTTCCCGGGGAGTGCTCTTGACCACCCACATGAAGTATTTGGGTACGTACCATCCTATAGAGGATGGTTTTCGAGTATTATAGTCTGTGATAGGGTATCTAATTTGGGTACGTACCATCCTATAGAGAATGGTTTTTGAGTATTATAGTCTGCGATAGGGTATCTAATTTGGCATTGGTAAGGGTTCTTATCTTCTGGGTTAAGTTTCTGGTATTGAGAGAGTTGTGTTATGGCATCAACATCTATGGCAATATCAAACCGACCCGAGTGTTATAAACACGCTAATGGAAATGGTACAGTTAGGCAACTTTCAACGTATGTTTACTTAGCCGTGGGGTAGATTTTTAACTTAAGGGTCTGGAGTAGGGTAATATGATAATAATTTCAGTTTTTGTATAGCGCTTATCCTATAAAGGTGTAAGAGCTTTACACTGAAATAAATACAGATTTTAACAGTTTGGGGGTCTTAGAAAGTCCGCTGAGCGGCTCACATGTACTGGCGCAAATTGATAGCTGATAAGAAGTGCCCTCAGTTGAAGAGACAGACCACAACACCGGGATCACCACCCTGTTCTTTGCGAAAAGTGTGTGGGTTCTCTTAAGTCCCTCGACAGACAGATCGAGAGACTGGGCCTACGGTTTGCCGTACTTATCCGAGAAGGGTGTTCATAGGTCTGGAATGAAGTCTGGGTTTTGAACTCAGGGCGACACAAACCCGCCCAAAACTATTAGATAACACATTTTACACTGTAAAATCTTCCATATTAATCTGTCATTTTGGTTTGTTTTAAGGTGGATGGGTTGCTTCTGATATTTGTTTGATGTCATTCGGTGTGCCGTGTATTTACAATTTTAACAGTCACAGACAATCCATTCTTTATCATGTTCCAGATGTTAAACTTTTACAGCTCTTTTCCTTTTTCTCTTCAAGTATATATAAAAGTTGGCTCAAATAAGGCCTTTATTACTGTAAAATTCGTTTTGAGAAAATTCATTTAAAATCGCTAACATTGGCGAAACGTTTTAAAAGAATTTTTAAACGAATTTTACAGAAGTAAAAAGCCTCATTTGAGCCAAATTTTATATATACTTGAAGAAAAAAATGAACAGAGCTGATTTCTTATAACCCCTCCGCTATGAGCTAGAAACTCCCAGAGATCCTTGAAGGTGCGTTGCGCCATTTCACCTTAACACACGCAGACCTTTTGATCATGTAAACGCAATTTTTTTATACCAGTTTGTAAATTCTAAGTCCGCATTGTTTTTGGTCAGTGAGACGGTCATCAGACATGTGCAACATACTTATTTCAATTTACATAGGTAACCCAATAAGGGAAGTTTACCATACGTCATTTAAGTTTTTTCGTACCGGTCCTCCAATGTAAACAGCAACTAAAATCAGTATCGGCAGCCATACAAGTACATACCCAAAGGAGTTCGTACCAATCTCACGTAAATATATTGTTACGAATATTTCCGGCTTAGCTTCGGGAATATCGGTGACATGGAATTTCTGTTGTCAAAAAGATTGTATTATCGAAGAGCTTCAAATTTTTGCATGTAATCAGTGACGTTTTCTCAAACAAGCAGAATTTTTTCATTAATTTTTCTTAAAATATTCTTTTGAAAAATGGCCAATATAAGCCTCAATATTCTTATATGGAGTATATTATAAAAAGAGTTTGAAACTAAAAAGATTCAAACATGATTCAACACACAATTATCAATCTCAAACAAAGAATTTAAAACCTTAAAATTCTCTAAATGTCAATGTTTTCTGTTAATACTTTATCAGCTGTAAGTGTTATCTTTGCTAATCCAAAAATCTTGAAAAATTCTGGTTTACATTCATCTGTGCTAAATTATTAATAAATTGAATTAAAATTTTCTATTTAGGTTCTAAAAGTTGAAGGGTCATTTTGTGTCAAGTGCCAAAAAGAATTTTTCCTGTTGTGTTCAGTGTATGTAAATATAACCTCATCTAAAATATCAAACTAACAAAATATATTCATGTCTTAAAAGCATATAGTCTTAATTAAGCCGGTCAAAGTAATAATGAAATACAAAATCTTTATTTTGTTGTTTGTCGTTTTAATACATGATTGTATATATACAGGTAACTGAAAAGCACAATGCGACGTTTTTTCTTTAAGAACACAAGAAAAGTTTTTCGTAATTCCTTGCAGAAATTATCATATATTTGCCCACAAGTAACTGAGCTTAAACCAGTTTCTGATCTCCGTAAGTTACAATTGCAAAATTTTTCTTGTCAATAAAGATGCATTACATCAACCACTAGTTCCAGCTTTTTAATGATGCTTTTAGAATAATCGACAATGATACCAAAACCTGAATAAACAGATATTAAAGAAATATTTAGCTCCCAATTGTCTTAAACAAAAGACATTATCAGTAAATAAATTGGAAAAATAGAAATGGATTTTCAAGTTTAATTTTTGACTTTGTGAAATGTCATCTTTTCATCAGTCAGATGGGTTTTTTAAAAGGCAGTTGAATATCGAACATGCAGAGCTTGCAGCGATCTAGTGATACTTCATATCTAAGCAGCTATATATAATCTATCGACTTTGTTTTTCTTATATCTCACCAATGGAATAATATATGAGTATAGTAATCAATAATTGATTCAATTGTTCTTGCTATTAAGTTTTGTTTTTGAGAACATCGTATAAAGAACTCAACTCAAGAGTTTCACAATGCAAAGATTGACAAAGACAGACATGAAGTACTAAAATATTCGGTTTGGAAAGAAGATTGTCATGTGGAGAATGATGCGTTTTCATGTAATAATGCTGTTTAATCGAGAAACACCTGCACAAGACCCTTGAACGTGCTGCTATCGTTTTGTCTACCATTAAGAATTTGATTTGATCATCCATTTGATTAATTTGCTAATTAGCTAAAATGGTGGGAAGAAGATCAAATGACAACACTTTAAACTGTGATAAATTTTGAAAATAACCACTAAAAGGACAGATCTCGGAAAATACTTCAAAGTGTTTTTGTGTTAAAGAATGCAAACGATCGTCAGCTTTTTAACATAAAATATGGAACAACTTTAAAGAACAAATAGTATTTTAAGACTATTTTGAAAAAAGATGACTGATAACAATTTTAACAACGAATTCCGACAAAGAATCACTCTGAATATCCGAGGCTGCAAGTTTGAAACATACGAAGAGACTTTACTGAACTATCCCGAAACGCTACTAGGATGTCCAGAGAAAAGAAAAAAGTTTTATAACCCGAAAACTAAGGAATATTACTTGAATACGGACAAGTACGCTTTTGATGCCATACTTTTTTTCTACCAATCTCAAGGAATTCTTTCACGTCCCGAAACAGTTTCTATAAAAACATTTGATGAAGAGTTATCGTTTTATCAGCTCACAGCCGAAAAAGAGAGTAAAAATCTCTGGGACGATATCACACCAGACCAGCCTTGGCGGCAAAAGGCTTGGGAGCTCCTAGAGAAACCCAAATCGTCGCAGACTGCGTTTTTCTATGCTGGATTTTCTTTCGCGATTACAGTCATGTCGATAATAACATTCTGCTTTGAAACCCTTTATATCTCAGTAGATTCAACTATAATTACTTCTTGGAATCTTGGAAAGAACCTTAGAAATTTAACACCAGGAGGAGACTCGAATGAGAAGCTTGGAAAAGTTTATAATGGAGCAGAGTTCTGGTTTGTAATGGATGCGTGTCTTGTAACATGGTTTACTGGAGAATATTTTTTTCGGCTGCTTCTTTCACCACAGAAGTGTAAATTTGTCTCATCGTCGTTGGGACTTATTGACCTCGTGGTTATAATTCCTTACTTTATTACTGTGTTCATAAGGTTCACCTTTCATAACCAAGCAGCTTCTTTCGTCTTTCTACGTCTACTTAGCTTACTTCGTGTCTTAAGAGTTTTGAAACTCACTCGCTATGTTGCTGCAATGCGTATTTTGGGATTAGCGTTGAAATCTTGTAAAGACCAACTATCTTCCTTTCTATTCATGATATTTACTGCAATGCTTGCATTCGCTGGAGCTATGTACTATGCCGAGCACGTCGAAAATACCGAGGAGTTTGATAGCATCTTCTCTGCCTTTTGGTATGCTATAGTTACTATGACAACGGTGGGTTACGGAGATATAAAACCAGTTACACCGCTGGGCAGACTCGTTGGTTCGTTCTGTGCTATCTTTGGGGTAGCAGTGGTGTTGTGCCTGCCAACTCCTGTTCTTATCTTGCACTTTAATGAACTTTACTGCCGACACAGAGGAAAACCTAATGCTGGCAAATCTGTTAAGAATTCTTATTCAGTACTTAAAACAACGCTTAAACATTAAAATATAGTTTTGCGTTTTTTGAATTAATTAACTTTTGCGAACTGTCACAATGTTAGTCTTTTTTCAAAACTTTAAGTTAAATTAAGGAAAGTTACTCCAGAAATATTGCTTCAAAAACATCTTTTAGACTCGGAAAAGCAAAATTCTACAGAGAACGGCCATTTTGTGGTGAACAGTTCTTTTGTACAGATTACATCATTTCGTGTTTTCAGTTATTAAGGAAATTACGGCTTGTACCCTTTATGATACAAACGTTCCCCCGTTTTCAAACCCCCAAATCATAAGTTTATGACACAAGTTAGCTTACGTTTAAACGCACTCTTCTTTCCAGAGTAAAAAAATAGAGAGCTTCTATGTTGTAAAAAAAGCTTAAGAATACGCAAATATTCTTAGCTCCCAAACCGAGATTAATCTTGAGTGCGCGTGCGCACACGCAACTTTCGCGCCCTAACTAGTACCAATTCGTCTATCATGCATGGAGTCAATATGCAGGGAGGCTCTTACCAAAAGTGTTAGCACTTTTTTGGCATTATTTGGCCTCGAAAGCATTTTTTTACACTACTAGCATTATTTTTGATTTTAGATTGATTAGTTGTATAATTTTGTGTTAAAAAGCACAATCTAAAGATGTTTATGTCGTCCACTGAAGCCTCCCAGACTAATTTTGATTTTAGGCAAAGGAACTGAGGAGGCCTGGGGAATAGGTTTAATAGGTCAGCTGTAACTTTTAAAGACCCAATCCGTTACGTTGTCAACCTTGGCTGCAACAGAAAGGGTACTCTCCATTCTCAAGTCCTTATTCAACAATCAACAAGGACACGCCTTAATTGATTATCTGCAAGCAAGTTTGAAAACCCAATACAACAAGTGATGATATTAACTTCCAGCATCCTCATTGTTGGACCAGGAGCCCATAAGTAGGAGGGAGAAACTCCCATTATAGGATTCCCGGAGGAATCAGACAACTCCTACAAATAAACAGTGACGTTATACATTAAGTATGGACGCATGTGATTGGTTTGAATTCACGAAAACTGAACGAAAAATAAGTCGGTTCGTAAAAACGCCGTGACACTAGAACATGGAAGTTGCTCGCTCCTACTTATGAGCTCCTGGTTGGACTAACAGAAATAAAGGATTGATCGTTACGTTTTGTTGTTGAAAAATGTAAGAGAAAATTAGAATAAGTGACGGCGGATCTAAAGTACAGGTAACAGGTAGCAGGTAACAGGCAGGTAACAAGTAGCAGGTCAGTAACAGGTAGCAAGTAACATATAGCAGGTAACAGGTAGCAGGTAACAGGTAGCAGGTAACAGGTAACAAGTAGCAGGTAACAGGTAACAGGTAGCAGGTAACAGGTAGGTAACAAGTAGCAGGTCAGTAACAGGTAGCAAGTAACAGATAGCAGGTAACAGGTAGCAGGTAACAGGTAACAGGTAGCAGGTAACAGGTAACAAGTAGCAGGTAGCAAGTAGCAGGTCAGTAACAGCAAGTAACAGGTAGCAGGTAACAGGTAACAAGTAATAGGTAACAGGTAGCAGGTAACAAGCAGCTTTTATATGTGTATTGCATGACCTGTTATATTTATCACAAAATATTGAAATTGATATAACGCAGTTTAGTGACATTCAACTAGGAAAAACTCACCCTGCTTTGTCGAGAGCGAACGTACGTTGAATTAAAGCTCTATTGTTGGCATGTTGAGCCTATTTTGTCCAAACAAGGCTCCACTGGGTTGTCGAAAGCCTAGGAAGGGACATCCGTTTAACCCTTTCATTCCCATTAAGTCATCAACACTCAACTTCTCCTTACATAACAAATACAAAATACGACATTTGGTAATGAGAAAATGGGAATTGATCAAATGAAAAATAAATTAAGTAACTAACAATATCATAATATCTGTTACCAGTTACCTGCTATCTGCTACCTGCTACATATTACCTTCTACCTGCTACCTCTACATATTACCTGCTACCTGCTACTTGCTACCTGTTACCTGCTACCTGTTACCTGTTACCTGTTACCTGCAACCTGTACTTTAGACCCGCCGCTTTGTGTTATAAAATTATGCACAAACATCGCGATTGTCAGTGGACGTTCGATATTTTAAAAAACTACTACTATATTGTACGTTCATGTTCATGGATGGAGTTCTTCGGGTAAAATTCCTTGCTGTGCATGAGACACTAAAAAAGTAACACAGTCAAATTAAATTAAGACATGTTAACACATATGTTTCATATGGGATGCTTTGTTAAAAGATAATTTAACTAACAATCAGTTATAATGTGTTACCTGTCACCTGTCACCTGTCACCAGTTACCTGCTACTTGTACTATAAACCCGCCGGAATAAGTGAGCATTTTTATGTACCAAAAAGAAGCATTATTTTAGCACTTTTCTGGGGAAACCAGCACTGCTTTAAGCACTTAATGTTTTTGTTTTTTACGCGAAACACTATATAGGTAACAAGATATATACAAAGGTCGTTTCTTTCCATGTTTCTTAAGGTTTGTAATATTAAGGTAAAATGATCAGAGTGTATGTTAAAAATAATACAATAAATGTTTGTTTTTAGCTAGGACGTTTTTGTACTAGGATATTGTTTTTATAGTGGAACGAGTTTTTGAGTCGTTGTTATGACAAAATTGAGATATTTTGACTTCAGGTGTTGCTGCAAGTTAGAGCTCCAAATTGCAATATTGTTATAGTACCATAGTTAAGTTTTCCTTTATATGGGTGGAACACCCCTCCTACCCCCCGCTGGTGTCCAAACCGAAGCCCCGTTCTTAATTCTTGTTCTTCAGTTGTTGGTGATTTTATCCCAACAACTGCTCATTTTGTTCTATGCTTACCATATAAAAAGTGGGTAATAATTGCATAATTTCTTTCCGTTATTTCGGTATTTGAATGAACATTAATATTACCTTCATTACATCTAGTACTTAAGTTTCAGTAGCACATGGGCAAAACAGTAAATGATTAAACTAGTTTCAGTTTCACATGGGCAAAACAGGAAATGATTAAACTAGTTTCAGTTGCACATGGGCAAAAATCTCACGTTCCCCCTTTCAAAAATCCTGGCTGCATGCGCCTCTGCCATAGGCTAAAGCCTTAACAACTACATCTTTTTAATACTGAAACACGTTTTATTTTGGGGCGAAGCTGACTGTTCTTTTAAAAACATTTTAGAAATACATTTTACCGCCGTCTGGTTAGCCCAGTTGGTAAGGCACCAATCTGCTGTGCGGGAGGCTCCGGGTTCGATTCTCGGCTGGATCACCACTCTGGGTCCTAAAATAATTGAGGAGAAAGTGCTGTCTTTGCTCTAACATCTGCAAATGGTTAGACTTCCGCGTCTTCTCGGATAAGGACGTTAAACCGTAGGTCCAGTCTATCGATCACTCTGTCGAGGGACTTAAATGAACCCACACACTTCTCGCTAAGTGCAGGGTGGTAATCCCGGTGTGGTGGTCTGTTTGTTCCATTGAGGGCACTTCTTATCGACTGCCAAGTTGCGCCTCAACATGTGAGCCGCTCCAGCGGACCTTCTGACCTCAACTGTATATGCTTGTAAACAGGTTCTGAAAAGCCCGGAGGGGAGAACTTGTATATGTATTGTATTGTATTGTATTGTAAATAAATAGATAGAGTAAAAAGAATGAGTCCTGGAAAGTGATGTGGCACAATTTCTATATATTTAACTCTAGCTGCAAACAATGTTACACGATTAACTATTTGTCCACTTTATGATTTGGTGCTGTAACGTAACCATATAAAGTTGTCGGCCATTCCTAGCCTCGAGTATGTTCTTAGACTGTTCTTAAATTTTGGCTCAATCTCAGTCTGACGTCCTTATGAAAAGGTTGTTAAAAAAGTTTATTAAAGTAAGTACAAGTTTTTTCTTCGAGCTTCTAATAATTTGCATATTTTAGTTTAATTTGTTACTACTCTTTTTTTACTGTCTTTAACTGTGACATACTGTACGTTCTTAAGAGTCTGTCTAGACCAGTTCGTCTGCTTGTTAGTGGAGAGGTCTTCTTTACTCACTGATCTTGTATCTTCACTGCCACATTCCTCTGAGTAAAACCGTACAAAGTTGGTAACAAACACGGGGGTTGGAAGGCAAAGCAATAGTATTAGCCCAACAAAGGCGCAAGCTGCGCCCATTAGCTTGCCCAGCGGTGTCCTAGGGATAACGTCACCATAACCAACTGT
Source organism: Zoanthus sanctaehelenae (assembly GCA_028564885.2). Classification (NCBI taxonomy): domain Eukaryota; kingdom Metazoa; phylum Cnidaria; class Anthozoa; order Zoantharia; family Zoanthidae; genus Zoanthus; species Zoanthus sanctaehelenae. Next base: position 9,322 of record JAOTRI020077532.1, read on the forward strand.
CGTCATGGTAATAACAACATACCAAAATGTTGCTGGAATGCTTTCAAAAGGCGAACTGTTGTTATAACTTTCAATGTAGTATATCGCACTTGCAAATAGCACAATTGTCAACAAGAGGCAGAGAAAAAGCGACTTCATTTGACCGCTGCTCTCTTTGATAGTACGTGCCAAAATGGCTAAGCCCCTATGATAGCGTGACAGTTTCAACACTCGTATTACACGTACGATTCGCGTGACCCTTATCACGCTAAAAGATGTGACGTTTTGGAAATCATGTTGTAGTATAAGAGTCAGATAGAATGGTATTACTGCTGTAAAATCCACAATACCAAGAGCTGATTTCACAAATCGAATTCTTTTAGGAGCAGAATATAACCTTGCAATGTATTCACAAGTAAAAAAACTAACAAAAACTGACTCAAGTATAAACCAAATGTCGAACTTGTGTCCAGTTAATGAATCCCAAGTTTTTCCATCCCTGGAGGCAACATCACTCTTGTCCAATCTTGAACAATTGAATGAACTGCCGTTCAGTAAAGAATTGACTTGGTTTTCTCCGTGGTTGTCAGTGTAGTTGAAATGGCATGGTGGCTTATTCAGAACGTTCGAATTAAAACGCCCCATTTGAATGGTTTTCCCTGTTCCAAATCTTGGCACAGTTTCCACGCAAAAGATTATTGTTGAAAGAACAATCATCATTACAGATACGTTAGCGACACTCTTAGCAAACGCACTGCTGTTTGGGAACTCGAGAATATTCCACATTTTACTTCTAAAATCGTTTTTAGGTGCATTTTCAATTTCTTCGGAGGTTAGCGAAGTTTGGTTTTTCACGAGCTCATAAAACAGGAGCTCGTCCTTAAAAACGTTGTTGGGAATATCAGCTGGTTTTGAAATTATTCCGTTGGACTGGTAGAAAAACAGAATACAATTGAATGCTGTTCTGTCTCTGTCGAAATAATATTCCATATTCTCTCTGTCATAAAACTGCTCGCGTTTGTTTGCAGAGCCGAGTAAAGTGTCGGGAAATTTCTCTAAAGTGTCTTTGTAGGTCTCAAATTTCATGCCTCGAACATTAATGTAAATTTTCTGTTTAAATTTGTTTTTCTTTTCTGATGTTTGCCGTATAAAGCTGTTTTGAGGGCTGTTGCATGCGTTGAACCCAGTCGATGTGTTGTCTGTTAGACTCATCGGGGTTACAGAATAACACTTTGAGGAAAGTTGTTTTATACCATATACGAAAGAAACGAACGACTCGGTCGAATTCTCCTTTTCTAATACGGGTATTCTTTCCAAATTAGACTATAGAGCATCAAGAGAATACCAAGCATTTCAAGCTACATTTTTTTGTTCTGTAACTAAAAGAGAATAATAGGTTAGTCCGACATTAATATCAGTTGAAAACCTTTTCACGCAATAGCGAAGTAATACATGTACAACTCATTCAATTTAACATGAGATTTTTTTGAGATACTTCTGAGGGCCTGTTCACTTGAGGAGAGATATCTCGGGGGACAGAGATATCTCGGTGGTGTAGAGATGAAACTGTCCCTGGTTCACATGAGAAAACTTTACCCCAAGATGTCTCGGTTAAAGCCTGGTTTCCATATAGTTGTATTTGTCCTATCTGTCCTATCTGTCGTATGAAAAAACGGAATGGCTGGAACATAAAGTAAATGTAGAGAAACTTGGCTCGGCCCGAGATATCTGGGAGGACCGAGTTATCCCTTGCCCCCGAGATATCTCGCCTCGTGTGAACAGGCCCTGAGCACTCTTATAATTTTGTCTTTAAATCAGTTAATTTTACCGCAATAAAAGCTTTTTAAATAAAACACTCTCTTCAGTATAGAAAAGCTGCTCACTGACGGTTCGTTCAGAAAAAAAACCGGGTAATTAAGATAGAAACGACTCAAAACTTAGGTAGCTTCTGAATTCTACTAATTAAGCCAACAAGTTTCTGAGAGAACTGAACGGTTGTCACTAGTAATGGAATATTTTCTTCTGTACAGACAACAAGTTAAAACTTTTACTATTGTATGTTCTCTTCTATTTCATGGGACATTTGATATTGTCAAAGTTTCAGCAAAAGCAAAAAATTCTTTAGAGATTTATCATTTCAACTTATATTGTGCTATAGCAGTATATATGCTTGAATGACATGCTTGCTATTCAGTTTGTTAAATGCGATTAAGCATTTATATAAAATTTGATCATAAAAAAATTCAAAATTTTTGGGAGACGTCAAATACTCAAAGTTTTTATATTGCTCAATCCAACAACATGCAGTAATATTAGTGACTTAATCCATATCCTTATTGAGATAAACAAACACCCTCAGACTAGCGGTTTACGAAGAAATATAATCATACAATTTTAGAAGTTTGATTTGAAATAGAAAACAGCTTTCCTTTGAAATGATTAAGTGTTAATATTCTACAAGTCAAAAGACAAGTGCTTCATGAAATAGTTTCGTCTTTTGCTATATTGCAAGAGAAATAATTTTACATTCTATAAATTATTGATGCGCTTCACACTATTTATAATGTAAAACTCAAAAAAGACAAACTATATGACTAAATTGCGGGAAAACAAATCTAAACGCAAACACGAGATAACAAAGCATAACTGACTTTTGTTTTCTACTGAAAGCCGTCCATTTTTTCTGATTTATTTCTTACATTTTGTGAGATTTTAAATCAGTTCTTGGAATTGTGTTATTGTAAATTTTAAAATGATAAAATCTCTGTTTTTTATCGTTTTGTTAAAAAAAGCAATTTTCGAACTAAAACATGAAAACAAGCCGGTCTGCTTTTAATTTCCTTTACAGTAAAGTAAAATTTCATTCTGGTTATCAGGCCGCGAGAGAAAATCATAACGAAATGCTATTGTTAAAATTTGTTGTTATTCTTCGTGTGTTTTTTATCAAAGTAATCTTAACGGCAAAGAAGTGTCTCAGCCAACTCATAATCATCGCTGTTTGGCTGTTTTGATGAAAGTCATCTGAGCACCAAAATACTCAGTACTGTTCCTACAGAGCTTTCAGTTGAGTTATGAAAGTTTTGCATCAACCCAACATTAAACATATTTTCCTTTGAAAGTAATCAACTTTTTTTAGAGTAAAAATGAAAGAACAACGTCAAAAATAATCTGTATATAAATGATATGAGAAGGATTTTACTCAAAGCAAATAATACCCATACCTTCTGTCTTGTAGTCTTCACTGCAGTAATGAAAAAACAGTCAGAACGAAACAAATAAAAGGGTCTTTCGATTTTAAATAGGATACTGTTAAAATCTCTTCACAAAGTTAGTGTTTTATAGAGAATATCGTTTTTAATAATTTAACTCGAGAAGAGATTTGTCGTTATTTACTGAGATATTGTAAATAATTCATCTTCCACGAGTAACAAATTGAGTTGAAAGCAATTTTAGCAGGTACTAAAGTAATGTAATTAAACTAATTTTCATTCACGTGGAAAACTGTTTATAATTGTATAGAAAAAATAATAATTTGAGAATGAGAAAGGTTTTTTTAGTTGCTTTTTTTTTGACTTGTTTATAGTTACAAAAGTCAGCAGCAGCTTTTGACACATATAAAACTTTTAAGTGTTTTTCAGCCGGGAAGCTTAAATCTCTTTTTTTACTTTTTAAGAAAAAAATAAACTCAAAATTAAAAAAAAACCAGATTGACTTGATAGGTCTAGAACCAATAATCAAAATAATTTCACTTATACATGATGTGATAATGTATGCTATAGCGCCACTCCAAGTCTTCTTTCTACTCTTTTCAGTTTGTTCTTGTTTTCAACTTTCATTTTGTTATTATTAACTGCATGCGCTGGGTTAAAAACAAAATCTCTTATCATATGGGAGCTTTTGCAAAAGTTTGCCGTGTGCCAAAGCGAAACTTAACCCGTGCTTTTTATTTTTCGTTGTTGTCGTCCAGAAAAAGTGTGTATTTATAGTTCCTTGCGGCGCCAGCTTGAAACACACAAGGTTCGTTTAGAAAGAACAGTTTCTTTTTTAAATTTACAAATTCTTTTGTCTCATTGAAAGCAGCAAAACTGAAAGACAATCAGTATTATAATACATTTTGTACATCTTATAAATAATACATTTAGTGATAAAGGGTACTTATTTCACTAGCTCCTTTTGAGACTTCTATCGGTAATATGCTCGCTAAAACAAATTGGTGGACTAACTTCTGTTAACAATAATAGCAATAATTTAGTGTGCTTATGTATTCTAATTTTGAATTTTGTAACAAATAAGTTAACAAATTTTACACACAACCCTTTTGATTTATCATGCATGTACTATATTCAGATTTGTGCAAGCAAATGTGGCTACCTTGTTGGGTGTTGGGCTTGCAGCTGGCAGCTTGATGAAACGTGGCAAAACAAACAAGCTAAAGATCATACTGAAGAAAGTGCAGTAAAGTTTTGAACAAGCTGAAATCTGTAATAGAAACCTTTAACATGACTGACTAAGGTTATAAGAGATTAATGTAAAACGTTGTGCACCTTATATAATTTCGAGCGGCGTTTTCAGCTGCACCTACAGATTCTACAAAATTTATACTAATTGCATTCCTATAGTATAACGTCCCAAGCCAGCAGAATAATACGTACAGAGGAAAGCAATTTTTGTTATGCATAGAAACTCTTTTGTCAAAGCACCTATTGTTTATACCAGTTATATGGTCCTAAAGACAGATGTTTTCTCACTTGGCAAAGAAACGCAGTGCAAAACGATGGTTTTCGCATGCAGCATGGTTGATCATCGCTGCGCTAGGGCTAAAATGAGCCTGAGTCGGGCCCAAAACATATTTACGCCCGCGAACATCAACTATATTGTTACAACATAAACTGTGTTAATTTCAGTCTGCGCCTAAGCTTGAAACTCAAAATAAGTTTACTACAAATGTATTTCTTTCTTTAAGATCATATTGTTGTCAATGTGTTGATTTCAATTCGACGTAACATACGGCCAACGCCAACTTAAAATAATATGATAGTGACCAACTGGAAAGCTCACTGAGGCTATTGAGGCTACTCCGGGTTTGGTCACTGTACACTATTAAATATTGTTGTTTTTAGTTAAGATTTTCTTATCCAATTATGGCAACAACGACAGCAACGACAAACTATGTAACTACAGATCTCAATGAAACTGCTCTCTCGACAATAAATGCTTATTCAACACGGCAACAGCCTCATCTACAGCGCACAAGTAACCTCTACGACATCTAATTAAACTACTACCAAGAACTACATCAGAGTGACTGAAGGAACTTTTAAACAGAGATATACCCAACACAAGTCTACATTTACCCACAGAAATCTCTCTAATAGCACTGAATTATCAAAGTACATCTGGCAACTCAAACACAGCAACATTATTTTCACAACTAAATGGTCTATCATTATACAAGAGCTCGCCCCTACAATAATATAAGTAAACAATGTGACTTATGTCTTGCAGAAAAACTTTATATTATTATCAAACACAGCAATAAAAATCGCCTGAACTAACGATTTAAACTAATTTCCAAGTGCCGACTTGAAAACAAGTTTTACTTAAAGAACAATAAACACCGTATCCTATTGTTTTAGGCCCCCATTGTTTTACGCTCCCACGCTTTTAGTTTTACTTCCCACATTCCATTGTATTTAGTGCATCACTCCCTCTATTATTGCGTTCGACGTTAGGAGAACGCAATCATAATCTTGCACAGTCGGAAAAACTCTCGATTTTGTGGTTGAACCAAATTTACGCCATCTTGGATTTTTCCGAGAGGGTCTGAGTTCCATTTCTGAGCAGGCGAAAAAAATCTCGATTTTGTGGTTGATCCAAATCGACGCCATCTTGGATTTCTCCGAGAGGGTCTGGGTGGTCTTGGTTTCAGCCAATACGGCATGTAAGCTTCCCATGAAATAACACTTGTAACAATTTATTATTTGACTTCTTGTTTTTTGTGTTAACTGTTTTTACACAGGACTAAGTTCAATCCCTCTACCACAGTACTATCGAACGCACTTCACTAATCTATGATTACTGCTAGTTATAAACAATAATTTAATAATCTTTGTATTAACTGATCAAGATTGAATTAAAACCATGTTTTTTTGCTAAGTTTATAGCTAAAATCTGGAACTCCATTTGCGGAGAGCTTCGTCAACTCTCCCAGAGAGCTTTCTAAAAACATATCATTGACATGTTGTTTTCGTTATTAGAGGCCGGGGACGATTAAGTTGAATTGCCCATTCTGCTTTAAAACATAGCATCGAGCAAATACAGAGTTTATTTTATAAAGTATACAATCAGTGGAACATGGATTTTACGATTCTCGATCTAACGATATCCTCGATTTTATGATAACGTTTCTTTCTTCCGACAAAAGTATAGTAAAATGTATGAAAAAAGACCTCGATCTAACGATATTTGATTCAACGATGTTCTTGATTTAACGATGAAAATTTATTCTCCAAAGCGTTAATTTAACCTCGATACAACGATGTAACTCGTCTGGTCTGGCTATCACCAAAGAGTGATAATTCCACGCCTCGGAATACGTGAGAGCGTTATGGGACATTGTGATTTAGCACAAGTTCTCTGCTCTTTAAGTAGGATGGAGGATGCGTTTCTGAAACTTGTAGGCTAAAAAACTATGAAAGGACGCATTGCGTTTTGTTTATGAAGTGTGTGTCAATGATCAGCCTAAATTGTAGTACTACTGTATAGTTTGTTTTAAAAATGATAATAATAGATTAAACATGAATGATATATATTAAAGTATATTATTACAAAGCGCGCAAAAATGATATTAAAAAAATCAGTCTAACTCGACCTCGATACAACGTTATTTTCTATAACTTCGCCTTCGTATCGTAAAATCTAGAGTCTCTTTGCAATGATACCTCAATTTTACGATACTTTTTTCTTCTCCCGAGTATTGAAGAAATGAAAATAGAATTGAACTCTGAATGCCAGTTCTTGATATAACTGGTTAAATTGCAACATGTGTGTATTTGGCAGCAGCAGCAGCAGCAGCAGTAGTAGTAGTAGTAGTAGTAGTAGTAGTAGTAGTAGTAGTAGTAGTAGCAATAGCAGTAGTAGCAGTAGTAATAGTAGTAGTAGTAGCAGTAGTAGTAATGTAGTTGTAGTAGTAGTAGTAGTAGTAGTAGAGGTAGCAGTAGTAGTAGTAGTAGTAGTAGTAATAGTAGTAGTAGCAGCAGTAATAGTAGTAGTA